>JAOTQJ010187468.1:0-12500 GCA_025642045.1 Solanum sejunctum | reverse complement strand
AGCAAAAAAAATATAGATTGAATGTACATATTAATATGTGGGTCCAATTATTTCTTCAAAAGGTTATAATTTGTTTTTCCTTTTTATTTCTTATAAGTAATTTAAAAAATTCAATTACTCTATTTTTGCTATAATATTTGAAGTTGCCAAACCAAGTTTTAATTTAACAACAAAAAAAATTATTCTTAATCCAATTTATGTATATTTATATTTTAATAGTAGCTTATTTTGACATTACTTAAGTAAAAAATTAATTAATTATAGTAGATTACTTATTTTTTTTCAAATTAGCTTTAATATTATTGTTCTTCTGTTTATATAAGAATGAAAAAATAATTTCATTTTAATAATTTATCTGCTTTTTATATTAACAAATCTCATAAAAATTTTATATTTGGAGAATTTGAATTTTTACAAATATTAAATTTGTGAAAAAATTAATAAAAAATAATTTTAAATACAAAAAGTGAATTATTACAGTTGAAACGACCATAACAAGTGCCCGAAAAATGTTCCTCGGAAGTGCCCGTAATTGTAAATTTCATATATCTCACAATCTGTGGGCGATATCAAAAATTTGACTTTATATTTTTGTTCAGGGGGTCAAAATTAGGGGTAAAAGGGCCTAACCTCGATTCTAGAGCAACTGAATCGCAATTTCAAATTTCAAAGTTGCAAATTCTAGTAGCTAGTGCGCGCCCCTTCCGCGACGCACACTAGCGTTAACTTTGGTCTAGTTTTTTTACTTCGGTCCAAGATTTTAAGTCTTGGGCCTTAGTGTTCCCAAACATTAAAATACCTTTAGTCATTTTGCTCCCTCGTATCATTCTAAATATTCCACAATACTCATTCAAACACTTAGCCAAATATTTTACTCCTAAACTAAAGACTCAAAACCCTTTCTGGATCTCAAGGTTCTTTTCAAGCTTCAAGTATCCATCTCCAATCTTCACCATGTCCATCTCCAAGGCTAAGGTATGTGGGTTTCTTTCATGGGTCCCTTTCACCCATGACACCCACGTCTCCATTTACTCAAAGTTGCATGATTCAAAGTTGCTTTACTCATGGGTCTTATTATTATGAAAATCACTACACATTATGTTAAAGCTTCATGAAATTGTGACTGTTTTACCATATTTGGGGCTATGAATCTAAGATCTATTGAAAGCTTTGATAAAGGGTTTGGATGTATATTTCTTGAGGGTGTTACAAAGTATCTATTGAAGGTTTTACAATGAATTTACTAGAATGATTTTACTCTTAAATTGCATGATTTTACACTAAAACTATACATCCTCTAGGTGTTTAATAAAATGTCTTGCTAGGGTTACTTGAGGAATTGAAGGTTCAATGTATGTCTTATGAGTTGAATGATGTTATGATGATTATATGATGATGAAATGATGATAAAAAGAAATGTATGTATATGATGAATGATGATGCAAGAAATGTATGTATAAGATGAAATGATGATGAAAAGAATGTATATTTGTGATGATGAAAGGAGTGTATATGTATATAATTCTATCTCTATAGTATTGGGGATGACCAAGCCTAGCTCGATAGGTTGTAGGCCTAAGTAACCTTGTTGAGGGGTTGTTACCTCAATTGCCTAGCTCGGGGGACGGTAGGCTCAGGTAACCATGTTGGGGGTTGGTACCCATCAACCTTGTTGGGGGGGCTTGCACTCCATCAACCTTCTTGGAGGGTTTATATTCCATCAACCATGTTGAGGGTTTGTACCCATCAACCCGAAGGGGGGTTTGTACTCCATCAACTACATGAAGGGGTTTGTACCTCATGCACCTCACCAAGGAGGTGGTAGGCCTTGAATTGCACTAAGAATGATCACTCCCAACACAAGTGTTATGTTCTTTATAAGCATTATTTGCTTCAGGCATTATTCACACATACCATATTGCTATAAGCTTAGTCATTGACTATGTTATACATTTTGCCTATAGTGCTTATCTGTTGTTGCATTGCATCCTACATACTTAGTATATTCAAACGTACTAATGCATACTCTATGCCTACAAGATGTCACCATTTAGGAATCGGAGCTCCATTTGAGCATCCTCCTCCACGTGGATATTATAACTTCGCTCTAGTTCGTTAGTTAGTCCTCCATTTCGAGGATGTTACTTATGATCTCTTGCTATGTATTAAGACTTTTCTCTTTTTTGATTATGTATTGACTATGAGGGTGAGCCCGATTGCTTTGTCTTGGCCCCCCTTTTATCTTTTTGTATTAGAGGTATTGTTGGACATGTTATGTTTCTATGGTATGAGCCTTGACTCTCGTTATTTATGTATGAAAGTTTCCCTTAGTCCTTTTTTTCCTTATTTCTAATGTTGTATTGATACTTTATTTCTTCCACAACCAAGGATATGTAATGATATGTTAAGAGTCTTGCTTGGGGTCCCTTTGGGTTCCACATGCACCGTGTCACATCTAGGCCCTAGGCTTGTGTCATGACAAACTTGGTATCAGAGTACTAGGTTGTTAGATCCTCATAGTTCAATACATCGCATCGATTAGAGTCTTCTTATGAGGTTGTACTATGCACCACAACTATGAGTAGGAGGCTATGAGACGTTCTAGGAAATATTTTCTTTCTTCATGTTCTAAGTCGTGCTATAGAGTGGAAGTAAGTCTCCCCCTCCCTTAACGATTGTTCTTTGCTATGCTAGATTATTCCTAACATACAAGGATGACGAGCCTAAACTCCCTAGGAGAAATCGGCCAACGGAGAGCTTTGAGATGCTCTCACCTTTGGTTGAACAAGTTATGGTTAATCAAGCAAATCAAGGTGCCCAAGCCCCTTATGCTCCTATACAGGCTTCATGGGTGAGAGACTTCATGAGAATGAATCCCCCAGAATTCTATGGGTCAAAGGTTGATGAGGACCTTCAATAGTTCAATGATGACGTCTAAAAGATATTGGCTATCATGGGTGTAAGGAAGGAAGAAAAGGCGGAGTTGGTGGCATACTAACTCAAAGGGGTAGCACAAATAGGGTACAACTAATGGAAGAAAGTGAAGGGAGTTAGCTATGTGGTGCTTTAGGAAGATTCCAAAGTGGCTTTCCTTAATCGTTTCTTCCCTCTTGAGCTTAGGGAAGCTAAATTGGTGGAATTCATGAATTTGAGACAAGGGTCAATGAGTGTGAGGGAATATACGCTGAAGTTCAACCAACTTTCAAAGTTTGCTCCTTACTTGATAGCCGACCCAAGGTCTAGAATGAACAAGTTCGTGATGGGGGTGTCCAACTTAGTGAGTGAAGAATGCTAGTTTGCTATGTTGATTGGAGATATGGAATTATCCCGTTTGGTCACCAATGCCAAACAAATGGAAGAGGAGAAATTGAGGACAAGAATGGGCCATAAGTTCAAGAGGGCCCATTTTGAGGGTCAGTTCCATAAGGGTGGCCGATTCCACAAAGTCCAAGGGTCTTCTCATGTATTTCAAAAGAGGGTTGCGAATGATGTTTTGAGGACCCAAGGTGTTAGGGGTATGGATCCTATTAATGTGTGTCTGAAGTGTGGTAAGGGTCATAGTGACCCATGCTTGAGGAATACCAGTGCTTGTTATAGTTGTATGGAAATGGGGCATAAGGCAATGGATTGTTCTTGAAATCGCAACAAGGGTAAGGAGGTTCATCCATAAGGTGCTAATATAATTCCTCTGGGGAGAGGTGGCCAACTAGATGGTGCCCCAAGGCACAATCAATTTTATGCTTTACATGGGAGGCAAGGTGTTGATGAGATTCCTGATATTATTACTAGTATGTTGAAAATTTTTGATTTTGATGTATATGTATTGATTGATTTGGGCACCACTCTTTCTTTTGTTACCCCCTTTGTTGCCCAAAAGTTCCATGTTGAGCCTGAATTATTACATGAGTCATATAAGATGTCTACTCCTATTAGTGCATCTATTGTTGCTAGGAAAGTATATAGAAGGTTTCCTAGTTGTATCTTGTATAAAATATTGCGATGTGATCTTGTTAAGTTGGACATGGTTGATTTTGATATTATTTATGGGAGGGATTGGTTGCATGCAAACTATGTTGCTATTGATTGTAGAACCCGTAGGGTCAAGTTCCAAAATGAATCTCTCCTTGAGTGGGAGAGTCAATATGTGGTCGTCAAGGTTAGATTTATCTCTTGCATTAAAGCTTGTAAGTTAATCTCCAAGGGGTGTCTTTACTGTCTTGTGATGGTTCGGGATGTGGAGTCTAAAGTCCTTCCCATAGAGTTGGTTCCAGTTGTAAATGAGTTTCTTGATGTTTTTCCAAATAACCTTCCTGGTGTTCCTCCCGAAAGGGAAATAGACATTGGTATAGATCTCATCCCTGATACTCAACTCATTTTCATTCCTCTTTACCGTATGGCCTTGATGATATTTTGATGTATTCACATAGTAGGAAGGAGCATATGGGCCATTTGAGAATTATGTTGCAAAGATTGAGGGAGGAGAAATTGTTTGCTAAATATGAAAAAGTGTGAATTTTGGTTGAAGGAGGTTGCCTTCCTAGGTAATATGGTTTTGGGGGATAGTATTAAGGTGGATCCTATGAAGACCAATGTGATTAGAAATTGGCCTAGACCATTGACCCCATTAGATATTAGGAGTTTCTTGGGCCTAGCAGGTTACTATCAAAGGTTTGTGAATGAGTGCTCCTCCATTGCTTCCTCTATGACTTAATTGAGCTAAAAGAATATTAAGTTTGAGTGGAATGATGAGTGTGAGTGGAGCTTCCAAACATTGAAAGAAAAGCTTGTGTCCACTCCCATATTACCGAATGGGCTTGAGGGATTTGTTGTGTATTGTGATGCTTCTAGAGTTGGTTTGGAATGTGTGCTAATGCAAAATGGTAAGGTAATAGCCTATGCTTCTAGGAAACTCAAAGTGCTTGAAAATAACTATCCTACTCATGATCTTGAATTGGCCGTCGTGGTGTTTTCATTAAAGATTTGGCATCCTTATTTTTATGGGGTGCATGTTGATGTGTTCACCAATCATAAGAGCCTCCGATATATCCACTCTCAAAAAGATCTCAACTTGAGTCAAAGAAGGTGGCTAGAACTTCTTAAGGATTGTGATATGAGTGTGCATTATTATCCCGGTAAGACAAATGTTGTGGCAGATGCTTTGAGTAGGGTGTCTATCGGTAGCCTAGCTCATGTTGATTGTGGTGGTAAGGAGATGGCTAGTTAGGTGCATCGATTAGCTAGATTGGAGGGTTAGGTTGGAAGAGGTTGGTAATGGTGTTGTTGTTGTTGATGGGTCTAAATATTCCTTGGTTGATGAGGTGATAGCAAAACAAGATCTTGACTCCTCCTTATTTGAATTAAAGGCCTTGGTGAAAGAGGGCAAAGTGGAGGTTTTCTCCCAAGGGGGATATGGTACACTTAGGTACCAAGATAGGTTATGTGTTTCTCGTGTTGATGGTTTGAGGGAGAAAATTCTTTATGAGACCCATAATTCTTCTTATTCTATCTACCCTGGTTCCACCAAAATGTATAGAAATTTGAGGGATGTGTATTGGTGGGGAGGCATGAAGAGGGACATTGCCTAATTTTTTTTCGATTGCCATAGTTATCAACCAGTCAAAGCCGAATATCGAAGGCCAGGTGGCCTAACCCAAGACATAGAGATTCCTACTTGGAAGTGGGAGGTGATTAATATGGATTTTGTGGTTGGGTTGCCCAATACTAGAAAAGATTTTGATCCATTTGGGTTGTGGTTGATAGGATGACAAAATCGGTTCAAGGTTTTACATTCATGACTTGGTGAGATTATATGGGGTTCTTTTATCCATTATATTAGATCTTGGTGCTCAATTTACTTCACACTTTTGGAGGTCTTTTCAAAGGGGTCTTGTTAAGCCGAAAGAACTATCCAAACACTTGAGGACATACTTAGGGCTTGTGTATTGGAGCTTAAGGGTAGTTGGGATGATCATCTTTCATTGATTGAGTTTGCCTATAGCAATAGTTATCATTCTAGCATCAGTATGGCTCCTTTGAGGCTCTCTATGGGAGATATTGTAGATCACCAGTTAGTTGTTTGAGGTTCGTGAGGCAGCATTGTTGGGACCATATCTTGTTATGGAGGATCTTAAGAAGGTTAGAATGATTAGAGAAAGGTTGAAGACGGCGCCAAGTCACCAAAAGTCCTCTGTTGATGTGAGGAGAAGGGATCTTGAATTCCAAGTTGGTGATTGAGTTTATTTGAAGGTGTCACCCATAAATGGGTATGATTAGTTTTAGGAAGAAAGACAAGTTAAGTCCAAGATATGTGGGTTCATATAGGGTGATAAGAAGGATTGGTAAGGCAGCTTATGAGTTGGAGTTGCCTAGTGAAATGGATTTGGTTCATTCGGTCTTTGATATATCTATGTCGAAGAAATGTGTGGGTGATCCAAATGCCATTGTTCCTCTGGATGTTGCTGGTGGTCTTGAGGACAATTTGACCGATGAAGAGCCTTTGGTTTAGATCTTTGATAGGCAAGTAAATAGGCCGAGGAACAAAGAAGTGGCTTCCATTAAGGTCCTTTGGAGGAATCAACAACTTGAGAGTGCAACTTTGGATGCTGAAGCAGATATGCAAAAGCGATGACTTTACCTTTTCTACTCCACTCAAGCCTAAGGTATTGATCTAAGTCCTTTATATGATCTTAGGTCTAAAGTTCAGCCCCATGTCGTTACATATGTTCATGTTTAAATTAATAAGTTCATGATGATTTTTCACTTATGATTAGATTTTTGAAATGATGTTTAACTGCATTATTGCATATCTATATGGGCTGATGTTGTCATGCTTGTGTCTTTCATATAAGTTTCTTTGAAACTCGAGACAAATCTTCCTACAGGGAGAAATATTAAAACGACCCCAAAAAGTGCCCAAAAATATGACTTGGAAGTGCCTGAAATTGTAAATTCCATATATTCATACTCTGTGCATGAGGAATTGAAAGTTCAATGCTTGTCTTATGAGTTGAATGATGTTATGATGATTCTATGATGATGAAAATGAATGTATGTATATGATGAATGATGATGAAAGGAATGTATGAATATGATGAAATGATTATGTAAAGAATGTATGTTTGTGATGATGAAGGAGTGTATATGTATATAATTCTATCTCTATAGTGTTGGGGATGACCAAGGCTAGCTTGGGGGGTTGTAAACCTGGGTAATCTTGTTGATGTGTTAGTACCTCAATCGCCTAGCTCGGGGGGTGGTAGGCTCGGGTAACCATGTTGGGGGTTGGTACCCATCAACCTTGTTGGGAGGTTTGTACTCCATGAACCATATTGGGGGTTTGTAACCATCACCCAATGGGGGAGTTTGTACTCCATCAACCATTTGAAGGGGTTTGTACCTCATGCGCCTCACCAAGGAGGTGGTAGGCCTTGGATTGCACTAAGAATAGTTACTCCCTACACAAGTGTTATGTTATTTATAAGCATGATTTGCTTCAAGCATTATTCATGCATGCCATATTTCTATAAGCTTATTCATTGACTATGTTATTCATTTTGCCTATGGAACTTATCTATTGTTGCATTGCATCCTATATACTTTGTACATTCAAATGTACTAACGCATACTCTATGCCTATATGATGTCACCATGTAGAAAATCGGAGCCCCACTTGAGCTTCCTCCTCCGCTTGGCTAGTACGACTTTGCTCAAGTTTGCTGGTAAGTCCTCCATTCCGAGGATATTACGTATGATATCCTGCTATGTATTAAGACTTTTCTCTCTTTTGATTATGTATTGACTCTGTGATGATGGTCATGCTCCAATAAGAAAACGATCACTATCAGTAAATAATCTAACCAAGGTTAGAGTCAAATCCACAGGGAATATAGGGCTTGACTACAAGATTTCACTACTAATCATTTCTAGTATCTGTAGTTATAATTGCTAAATAGGGATGGGCAATTTGTGATTCAAAAACAATATAAAATAAACACTAATTAAAATGCTTGAAAACATTCAATTTTGGGGTAACTTGGGAATTGTGTTCCCCATGTTTCGTTGACTAAATTACCCTAAATAACATAACTAACATTAGTGAATTACATGTGTCACAACCCAAGCCTAGGTACTAGACATGACCGGCTAATGGGGAACCCAAAGGAACCCTAAACAAGCCTCGTAACATATCATTACATATCCTTGGTTGTAGAAGCAATGCAAAACAACGTAAGAAACATAAATAAGAGGAAATGGGACTATGGGAGGGACTCATATTTAAATAGCTTAAATATCATAAGTAAGTCAAATCTCAACCATGATGCATAACTTGCTCAACAACACCTCTAACACAGGACTTAATGGGGGCCAAGACATGCAACTGGGCTCACCCTCATAGTAAAAGTATACCAAAAGGAAGAATAGTCTTTAGTACATAACTTAAGAACATAGATATTGCCCTTGCACATGAAGAATCATAAACATAGCCAATGCATAATCAACCAATCTCCACGAAGACACAACATGTATGAAACTATTTCATCTCAAGTATAACGCCACAAATCACCACACCAACTCTAACAAGTCACAAGGCAAAACCTAATGCAAGATGAACATGGATCAACACTTATGGAGTTTCTAGAAACCAAAAAGAATAAAGAGAGAAACAATGTCACACCGGCTCCAACAATGCACATACATCAAAGCCAAGGAAATTTAACTTACCGGTAATGGCATCAGGAGCTTCTTGTCTCCCTTGAAGAGCATAGAAATGATTACGCCTTGGAGAACACTCCCTATCAGCTCCACCACCTTTACCTTTGTTGTGATACCAAGGGCATTCAAACTTTTATTGACCCATCTCCCCACAAGTAAAACAAGTGTTAATGACCCTCAAGCATGGGCCACCATGACCCTTACCACACTTTGGAAACCCAACATTTGGAGCCACACTTTCAACACCTTAGGCCCTTGGGAAATCATTAGCAAAGCCCACCTTAGAATCATGAGAAGACCCTTGGCCATGATGAGACCGGCCACCCTTTTGGAACTTACCCTCAAAACAGGCCCTCTTGGCCTTATGATCTCTTCTCTTTCTCAATTTATCCTCCTCCATTTGTTTGGCATATGTCATCAATCGAGATAAGTCTATGTTACCAATTAGCAAAGCAGATTGGCATTCTTAACTCACCAAATCGAAGACCCCCATTACAAACTTATTCATCCTAGATCTAGGATCGGCCACCAAATGAGGAACATACTTTGAAAGTTGATTAAACTTGAGGGCATACTCCCTCACACTCATAGCACCTTGTTTCAAGTTCATAAACTCTACTAACTTGCTTCTCTAAACTCAAGAGGGAAAATCGATTGAGGAAAGCCAATTTGAACTCCTTCTAATGTATCACATAACTATTTCCCTACTCCTAATCCATTGATCATACCAAATTTGGGCTACCCCCTTGAGTTGGTATGTCGCCAACTCTGCCTTTTTATTTGGCCCAATACCTATGATATTCAAGTTTTGTACACATTATCAATGAACTCATGTGGGTCTTCCTCCACCTTTGACCCATAGAAAACTAGAGGATACATCCTCATGAAGTCTCTTACCCTAGCTCCCTGGATAGTAGCATGAGGGGCTTACGCCCTTTGGTTGACTAGCATAGTGAGAGCATCCCAAAGCTCACCCTTGGTAGGTTACTCCTCGAGAGTTTGGGCCTTTCTTCCTCGAGTGCTTGGCATGATCTAGCATAGCAAAGAACAATCATTAGTGGGGGAAGAACTTACCACAACTCTATAGCATGAGTTAGAATATGAAGAAGGGTAACATTTCCTAAAATGTCTCATAGCCTCCTACTCATAGTTGTGGCGCGCTTCGCAATCATAAATAGGAGTCTAATCGATGTGGTGTGTTGGACTCTGAGGATCTATCAACCTATGCGGTTTGTTGAACTCTGAGGATCTATCAACCTAGTACTCTGATACCATCTTTTTCATGACTCAAGAATAGGGCCTAGATGTGACCGGTGAATGGGAAAGCCGAAGGAACCCCAAACAAGCCTTATAGCATATCATTACACATCCATGGTCATGAAAGCAATGCAAAAGAACATAAGAAACATAAATAAGAGGAATTGATACTGTGGGAGAGACTCATATATAAATAGCTTGAATATCATAAGTAAGTTAAAGCTCAAGCATAATAAATAACTTGTCCAACAACACCTCTAACATAGGACTTAATGTGGGCTAAGACAAGCATTTGGGCTTACCCTCATTGTGAAAGTATACCAAAAAGAAGGATAGTCTTTAATACATAGGTTAAGAATATGGATATTTCCCTCGCAAATGAGGACTCACCAAGTAGGTTGAACGGATACCACTAGCCACGTGGAGGAGGAGGATGACCAAATGAAGCTCCAGTTCCTAAATGGTAACATCATGTATACATAGAGTATGCATTAGTATATTTGAATATACTAAGTATGTAGGATGCAATGCTACAAGAGATGGGCATTATAATCAAAATGCATAACAATAGACAGTAAGCATAATATAATAATATTGCATATATGATCAATGCTTAAGTAAAACATGCTTAAGTAACTCATGCTTATATAGGATAGCATATGTGTAGAAAAAACCAAGCTAGATTTTCAAAATAGAATCCCCTTGGTAGGTTGGTGATGATGCTGCCCTATCGCCTAGGTGCCAAGGTACAAACCCCTTAATGGGTTACCAAGGTACAAAACCCTTGATAGGTTAGTGGTGATGGTGCCCCATCACCCTGGTGCAAAGGTACAAACCTCTTGATAACCCCTTGATAGGTTAGAGGATTGTCACACCCTACCTCCCATGGTGATTGAGGCATACCCCTTAATTGTCTATGGTCAATCCAAGACTATATAGAGAGATATCATATATATACTTTCCTTTTATCATCATCATAACATTATACACATACTCTTCTTTCATCATCATAATATCATTCATAATATAAAACATGTTTTGGACCTTCAATTCCTTAAGAAATTATAACTGGACATCTTATCGAATACTTGGCGGGTCTGTAGCACCAGAGTAAAACATGCAATTCAGGAGTGATATCATGCTAGAAAATTGAATGTAAAACTATCAACACCTTGCATCACCCCCAAGAAATATACATTAAAACCATTCATCATATCTCACATTAGATCTAAGATTTATAGCTCAAAATATGCTTAGATAATCATAAGTTTAAGAAACCCCAACTTAGTTTTATAGGTAAATTCATGATGTAAAACACCCATAAATAGATCAACTTAATATAATCCAATTTGAGTAAAACAGAAGCTTGGGGCTTTATGGGTAAAGGTAACCCATGAATAAAACCCACATACCTTAGGTCTAGAGTTGCTTTGAATTGAGATTGGAAAGAATGGAGGCTTGGAAATGATCCTTGAATCCGATCTTGTTCTTGGGTTTCCTTGAAATTGAATTGGAGCATGATGGAGGCTTTTGTGAGAGTTGAGAGTGTATTTGAGATGAGAGTAGTGAGTTTAATCCTCTGGAATATTGTTTAGGCCTTTTAGGAAGGTTAATATAGCATTGAAAGTCTAAAAAGGTCAAAAGAATAATTAAAATTTATGAAAAATGCCATTAGTGAATGGATAAAAAAATTGGCAAAGTGTCATCTCACTGGAGACTTCACTGGCTGTGTGGCACTCCATGGGTCGTGTAGAGTGCTCGTGTGAAGTGCCTTAGTGAAAAAAATGGAATTTGGGAAACATTGAAAAAAATTGATGTTTCATCACTTTGACAGCCCACTTCACTGACTGTGTGGTGTCACACGGATTGTGTACTGGTCCATCTAACCTTACTTGGAATAAAATATTACTGGCCACCATACGCCCAGGTACCATAGCCCACGCCCCTTCACATAAGCCGTACAAGGCAGTTGTGGCCCATGCCTTCGCTTTCAATGCCACCACACCTAGCCAAGTCTCCTAAAATACCTCCATGCCCCTCCTGACAACCAGCGGTGAGTCACACGACCCGTGCCACTGGTAATGGACCAAGATATAGCCTCTCCACGGCATTTACAAGGCCCATACATTTCCCACGACCCGCATAAGGCCACACTACCCATATGGGTGCCCATGGGGCTTCACTGAATGGGAAGGTCTCACAAAGACAGTCATAACTCCTTTATCCAATATTAGAATGTGGTGAAACCAAGTGCGTTGCAAAGCTAACTCAAAGGGATTTCATTTGACATGTCGTGGATAACCTAGTTCCAAATGTTCCAAGAGTTATGCTTGTTTAAATTTGACCTTTGCATGAACCATCACCCAAAACTCAACTTTTAGAGAAGTCTTGTGTTAGACCCCGTAATTAACTAAATGGAGGTTAATTGCTCATTAGGGAAAATTGTTGTGATTAAGGTGTATTTTAAATTTTACTAACTTATGGTGCAGGAGTATGGGATCAAGTGAATTTTCGCGGGTAAAAATTTAGTT
>JAOTQJ010187457.1:0-22074 GCA_025642045.1 Solanum sejunctum | reverse complement strand
TTCTTAAGAAGGCCCTTCTTGTTGTAGGCTATAGTGAGTGCAAATACCTATAGATTTTGCTTTATTCTATCATGAAAATGGGGAGAAGAGGTTTGGTAGTTTGTGGGTGGAGTTTGATATCAAACGGACTTGAGGGGGGTGGACCTTTTAGGGTGGCTGCTAGGGGTTCTCTTTTTGTCTTGTATGCCGAAGATAGCTGACACATCTTCTTTCTTTTTCCTCAACATTCCTGATGATTTGGCTGAATTTGATATACGGGTGATCTTCCCCATTTTGAGTCCATCTTTGATACTCTCACCAATCTTAACTATATCCGCGAATTTCGCTCAAACGAGAAGCATCATTTTTTCATAAAACTCAGGCTCCTGTGATCGCAAAAACACTTCAATAATCTCTTTTTCAGACATGGTAGGACGTACTCTGGCGGTGTTCTTCCTCTATCTATAGGCATATTCTCGATAACTCTTGGTTGACTTCTGCCTTATCTTTTCTAATTAATAGCGGTCATCTTTTCTAATGAATAGTGGTCTGGCACGATCTTGACATTATAAGCAAAACTTTTGACAAAATCTTTGGCCATATCACTCCAATTGGCCTATTGTTTTATTTCTTGGGAGGTAAACCATTCCAAAGCCTCCCCGCTCAGGTTTCAGCTGAAAAGCAGCATCAATAACGCTTCATTTTTCCTGATACCTACAAGATAATCACAATATGCTCTCAGATGGGCTAGAGGATTTCCATTTTCGTCAAAAGTATCAAACTTTGGTATTTTAAACCCTTCTGAAAGGTTCAGATCGGGTGAATGCATAAATCCTCATAATCCAGCCTTGCAACATTAGGTGCATAGTGAAATTGGTTCATAGCTTTTATAATTTCTTCCCTTATATCCAACTTGGCCATCTCCTCTTTGGCCTTCTATTCCTTCTCCTTCTCCTTGTAATGGTCGATTTTGGAGTAGGTGGCATGGGGGACTAGTGGTTTGGCAAGGACTGAGATTCGAAAAGGGACTTTGGGAAGTATGGTTTGAGCGGTAGGTAGGTTGTATTAGTCGGGAGTTTAGTTTTCAGGAGGGACTATCTAGGGGTAAGTAATGTGAGGAGTTTGGGAGGAGCTGAAGACTTGGGCATTGTTAATGTTTGGATGTTAGATAGAGGGTGGTACTTGGGGAAAAGGATTGGAGTCTCCTGTGTTGGGGGTAGTTAAGTCGATAATAGGAGAGGCTTGAGTAGGAGTAACTAGTGGATTTATTGAGATAAGGATAGGTTGATGAGATAGATTAGGAGAAGGAAAATGAAATGGAGTCCTCCAGTCGTCTGGACCATGAAGATTAGCAATAATAACCAAATTTATTAACTCTTGAGTCTTCTTCATTTCCTTCTTCATCTTAACAATCTGTTGCATTAGCTGTGCAATCAATTTGTTCTGTTGTGCAACAACAGGATCCGTTACAGTGATCTCAGTCTGGCTTGCATCATTGTTGTTGTTTGATCAGGCGAGGGATCTTTAGGGGCATTTGATCTAGTAAAATAAGGATGATCGGCCATCTTTATCAACACAGATCAATTCTAAATTATCTGTAAGAAAAACTACTCAAATACAAGCATATTAGTTCCCTTAGATTAATAGGTAAGGTAAGATAGCACACATAAATCAATAAGCACACAGTTGTTGTTTTATTTGACAGTAAACTAGCCCACGAATACACGAGATATGGTAAATAGGTAGGATTTTGCCTATATGATATTAGAAATAGTGGATCAGGAAGATTAATTCGCACTAAGTTGGGTCTTCTTGCATTGTTCATAATGTAGACAGGGGAAAATAAGCTTTTTGAAAGATAGGGGTCAGGCCTAAAAGGCTGCCTATGTATCTCACAAAGGAGAAATCAGGCCCTATGTAGTTTGAGATACAAGGAATAGTTTGGTTCAAATAGACTTATTACATGAAAAATGAAAAATATAGGATAGAAATATTGCTAAGAAACATAAAATGTCTCTATTGAGACTTCTTCTGCTGATTTGTCGATTTCCTTCTTCATACTTGAGTTGAATCACTCTTTTGGCGGGATGTCAACCTCACCTCCCTCAACCTCTTTGCTCAATCCTGGGAGGTTAAAACAGGGATTCTTTTGCTTCAGCCTAGCTATCTGCTCCACTTTTGTGTTTTGAGCTATTTTGTTTCTAAGATATTTCTCCAGAGTAGATGAATATTCTTCGAGTATATAACTTGCCTTTTTTAGACTTGCTCTTTTGTCCTCAGTATTTTTCATTTCCTTATCAGCTTCAACTATTTTGGCAAGCATTGTCTTGGTGGCTTGGTCTACTCCTGCTAATCCCAAAACCTCTTGAGTGACCTGTCCTAGCATCTTTGTCAATGTGCCTTCAGCTCTCTTATCATTTTGGCTTTTATCCATCCTGACTGCAAATTAACCTTTCCTGAGATGGAAGATTGAAAGTTTAAAAGTAGGTTAAGGAATTCGAACTTTGTTGAGAAACTTAAGACTCAAAAAATTATTTGGTTGCATATTTGATAGTGATTAGGATTTGTACCTAGGTGGCTATAGAAAAATTTGAAAAGGAGTGGACTAGAATTTTACCCAAATAAAATAACATAATCATACAAACAGTTATAGCAAATAGCACAGAAATAGTTATTGAGCGTCCTAAATGCAGGTGACCCTTTTATACCAAGGGTAGGCCTAACGAATTTGAAAGGTGTATGCATAACAGAACATTATATTGCCCCCAAAAGAAACTCCCATATATAAAGGAAATAACTTTAAAGTAAATGGGAAACAGTTCCGGGACAGGGAATACACAAAATAAAAAGGCCCACACAAGGATCAAGAAAAGTAAACATAAATTCGTCCCACGCAGCGGAGATAAAGTGCAAATCCACGCAGGGGCTAAAAGTAAATACATTGAAAATAAACCCTCACAGGGGCAATACTAGCTCGATGCTCTCGAGGGTCCTTCTTTCATTTTGCTCCTCTTTGATTATCCTATGTTGTGGAGTTCGTATTGAGCCATCAACCAGTAACAATCGCATCTACAACCTTTCTTCTCCCAAGTTTCATATCTAACACTTTCTCTATGGGCATTCACCTAAGAATCCATCTTTGTAAGTCCACTTCTCAAGTTTTCTAACTCTTGGGTCAGACTCTCAATTGTATGCTTCTCTTCCTCCTTCTTTCGAAGGCAGGCTTCCTGCATTTCTCTAGCTTCATTTTTAACCCTCCCAAGCTCTACCCTTACTTGTGATTTTATATCTTCCAAACCTCGATAGATATTTTGAACTGGGAACCTGAGGCCTTGCAAATCATGCTTTAACTAAGCCTTGTATCCATCTGCATATCTAGTATTAAATCGGTCTTCTGCAATAGTCTCTTTGCCTAGCCTCGAAGGTTTCCTCCACTCTTTCAATATGTCACGTGCGTCTGGGACCCTATCGTATCCATGATCAAATACATAGATATTCATGTGTATAGTGGGAGGTGCGATCTATTTCGTACCAAATTGTCTCAAAACCCAAAGAGGCGCATATGGCCAGATACCTCGAATTCCTGGAAGTGGCAAAAATGACAACTTATGACCCCGAATCATGACCTCTTTTGAAATGAACTAATCATACATCTATTGAATGTTGTCCTCTCCTAACTCAAAAAAGATTTGGGCCCATCTTTCATGGTTTTTTTCCCTTCAAAGTCACCCCAATACATCCTATCTTAAAGCCCTAGGAGAGGATCGTGATTGTCCACTGTGGGGAGTTCTTTAGTCCCTTCTCCCTTGAACAAGTGACTTATTATCCACTATTGAAGGAGCAAATTGTACCTTTGGAAATAACGATGCCCATTTCTATATTTCCCGAGGACACGGTACATATCTGCTATGATGGTTGGTGCAAGTGAATAATACTTTGTCACTCCCTAAGCTTTGTGTCCGTAGAAGGCGATATGGGCGACCATATGATTCTAGTATTGATACTGGGGGTCGAGCCCTAAGGGAATACCATGACTCCCTATAGTGCACCGGCAAAGGCTAAAGGTCGTGTGATATTCCACTCTGAATACAATTTGAACTCTTGATTGAACGTTAGGTAGAAGCTTGAGTGACCGAAGCAGTCATAGCGATCTTTGAAGGCTACATGGTCCCAGTCAGCTTTCTTAAGATTGAGATACTCCCTAATTTGCTCCTCGATTGGCTTATCGGGAATCAAAATACTTTCTTTTTTAATTCTTCTCTTACCCGCCATTCCCACAGTATCAATGGCTTCCTGAATTTCTTCAATGGTTGGAGTGATTTCCATCATTCTGAAGAGAAACACCATCTTTTCAGGATCCTAGTACCCGGTGAGAACCTCCATCAGTTCCCAATAAGCGGGCATTTCCACAAATGAGGTCAACTATCCATGTGTTTGTTCAATTCCCTTTTATGGTCAAAAGTGAGGTCATTCCACCATAGTTGGAGTTTGTGGGTGCTTCCATGACCATGTCGAATTTGAGAAAGCGAGTCATACTTATAAAAAGGTTCGGTTAGGACCCCACCCCACCCCGAGACAATAATTGGTTATTAACACATACACCTTTCAAAATGTCACATAACATGATGTGTCATCAGGTTGGGGACCTTTGACATGTTTTGGTGGCTTACTAATGGGCCCAATACCCCTTATATATTTGGTCGAGTTAGGCAAATGATTAGAAATAGGGATTAGGTTTTGCTCTTGTAACCCCCCACACTTTACATGTACTAATGCTACTTAAATGAAACATGGTTTGGTTTAGTTAGATTAGTGTCAATTTTTAAAAGTGCTTAAATCTTGTGTTAATGGGTGATACAAGCGTCTAACATTTAAGAGGGTCAACTGTTTACATGTTTTGCGTTAATTGAAGAGGTCACTATCCTAAACAAAGTAAAATAATTGAGATGCTTGTATGACTTAATAATCTAGTAGGTAAGTCACCTACTTGCTTAGCTTAGCTAAATGGAGATGAGGACCGACGTTGAATTTGTCCAAGTTCGATTATAAATAAAGTCTATATTAAGGGTGTAACCTTAGCCTAAATTTTAGCATCATAGATAGACTATATGTTCAGCCAAGGAGGATATAAAAAGGGGCCGAAAGACATCATCAATGTCTTTGCTAAATTAGGCCAAAAAAATAATTAAGAAAAAAGCTGGAAAATTGGCAGCAAAAGGTCTATTAAGTTGGAGACCCATTTAGGCTTAATTATAAGGAACAAGCTGCTGCATAACAAGTGTATTAACAAATGTTCATGTGTGGGCAAAATGTCAAGCGAAAGTTGTTCAAATAAGTCTTTAAAAATGGCATAAGAGCAGCCCTCTAGTCATTTCCAATTCAAACAAGTTTTCAGTCTTTTTCAAACAACTTTACAGTTTTTTTCAAAGACTCTTATCTTCTCTTTATGTCACTTTACCAAGCTGACAAGCTACTACATCACAAGTGTATTTATAGGTGGCAATAGATAGTAGAAATTGAAAGAGAAAGCTGGCCAAGAAAATTCTTAAAAACGGATCAAATGCAGGCCTAAAGTCATTGCACTTGAAATAATATTTCAGCTTTCCAAAAGACTCTTATCTTCTATCTATTTCACTTTACCAAGCTGAAAATACAATTCTCTAAGGTTCTTAAAGTAAAGCTTAATCTTGAAGGCAAAGGTAAGTAATTATAGTTGTGTATTTAGTATGGTTTCTTCATGAAAAACAAGAAGTATATGTTATTACATTATGCTGGAAATTCTGGACAACATGTGTCCTAAGTATTGTTGTGAACATCTCTTAATTGGTTGGCTAAATTATGAAGTAAGACTTATGTTTTAACAAGGTATAGGTTTTTAGTCATGTAATTAAGCTGCTGCACTACTTTTATAGTCCACAAAGATGAGTTATTTTACGACATCATAATTTTACTCTTAAAAGAATCTTGGGAGCTGAAAATTGTAATATGTTGTTCCACGACCTTAACCTGCTTTAGGACTATTTGTGGACTATTTTAAGACTGGTTTTATGTGATAAAAATGTTGGAAACAAACTATTTAAAGTGAAAACAGATTCGGGATTGTTGATGTCGAAGTATGGAGAAAGGATGTAACATTGTACTGTTTGTTTGTATGTTGTGAAGAATTGTTATGTGTTGTGTCTTGTGGGCTGTTGTAAGACTGTTAAGGATATGAAATAAGATGTACTTGACATGTACATAAGAATGATTGCTATAAAATACAATTATAAGTGAATATGGTGAAGAAATATCTTCGTGTCGCTAAATAAATGTTTGCTGCCCGGATGTTAGTTTTTATGGTATTAGGTTGTCAAGAAGTGTTTTATAGCTGCTAATACTAGTCTTATTGCCTAATATACTGTAGATAAATATTTGGGGGGAAATCAGTCACTCCAAGGTAGTAACGAGGTCATACAACGAGGTATGTAAGGCTACTTGATTTCGTGTCATTTGGCATAAAACATATATTTCTCCTTGGTACATAAAGATATTTACCAACCCGACACAACTACTAATTGTGTCTCCACTCTTTCACATATTCATATGCTTCCATACATAGTCACCTTCAAATCTACATACATATGTGGATACCAAGTTACATGAGTTCTTGTTGCTAAATAAAGTTCACGAGTTGTTTCACCTCATATGCATTTCATTATTCATGTAACATACTCTCTTCATTCCCATATTGTATTGTATGGTTATCTACATGTCATATGTTGTATACACAGTCCTAAAACTCCAATATTGTGACCACCAAAAGAATCATCTCAAAAGTAACTGAACGATAAAGTATATAGCTTTTGATGGGTGGTACCCCAAGGGGTGGAAGAATCACCTAGCCAGGGACAATCCTATCACGTGCGGTAGCCAGAGGAGTTAAGGAAGAACCTAGCCAGAGACAATCCCGATACAGTTATACCATTGATCAGCTGGTCATTTACAGTACATGATGTGCACATATTATACAGTAAAGGTAAAGTAATATAAAGAATATAACGTATACGATCCCAAAGTATAACTAAAGGTGGTCTCTTATCCTATACCAATGCATAGTTTCATTTGAGTTGCTACTTGATATACAGTACTTCCTGGCTTACATATTCAGTACATTATCTCATATTGAGTCCCTTACGGGGGACCTGCATTTTACGCTGTAGGTACAGGTGCTAGAAGATTTCCTCAGTAGGAGTACAGAATATCCAGCTACTGTTATTAAGCTGCAGGTTGTTTCAAAGCTTTGTGTGTGTCTAGATTTTATATGTTGTATTGTACAGTTAATTGAGACGGGGCCTGTCGCGACCCTTATTGGATACTTTTTCTTATTTAGAGGCTTTGTAGACTATGTAAACTAAAGTATGGTCATGTCTCGTACTTTAGACACCGTGGCCCCAACGGCCTATCCATATGCATTTTCGTTTGACTTGTTATTACCATTTACTTTCTTAAAGGCACAATGAAGATAGAAATCCCTTATAATTTCTCTAAAAAGTACATAGATATAGGTTGATTCTCCCAAGCCTTATCGGCAACGAGTGCTGGTCTAGCTTAACAGGATTTGAGGCGTCACAGCTCTGTCTTAGGTTGACTAAAAATTGGTTTAAATTTGACTTAGGACCCGAGTTGGACAAACTTCGGGGTGAAATAGTAAGTGGCGTTGAAATGACCGCAAACCAACTACCCATTTACTATTTGCAAAGAAATATTTGGAGTTTTTCTGAAAGGACAGCCATTGATAACCACGAAATCGCCCTTAACCTAATGCATTCTACATGTCAGTTGGCGGAAATATGCCATAAATAACAATTTATAATTGAATTTAAATAAACAAAAGCAAGTAGAAAAATAAAGGCAATTACTAATTATTACAACCTGAATAGTTAGTTAAACAAATCGTAATCTAGTGGTTAAAACCTAGTTAGTTCCTTAGCAGAGTCGTCATCTCTATTAATTTGAAAAAATGTAACTTTGATTTTTCAAAAATAAAATATGATGCCTAATTAATTTAAGTATAAATCAGATTCCCGAAAATTTAAAAAATTACCACCTAATTTTAAGGATAATTAAAAAACCAATAAAATATTTAAAAAGACTTAACAGAAAAAAAAATCTTTGTAAAATACCAAAGAACGAATTCACGTTCAATTTTCATTTTGAAAAAAACTTAATCACTCAATATAACCGCTAATTTACGATTGACCAACAATTAGGCAATTTGACTAAAAGGTTGACTAATTTTTTAAAAAAAAAATTGGCTAAATTTGAAAAGTTAACTACGTTTAAAAATTATTGGCTAAATTTTAAAGAATGGACTAAGTTAAAAAAGTTAACTAAATTTGAAAAATTTGACTAAATTTTGACAAAGTTGACTAAGTTTGAAATCAAACCAATTTGAAAAGAAATTGACTAAACTTGACTTATTATTTTTTTGGAAAGAACTTCCACTAAAGTCTGATTTTGTTAAAATAATCCTAATGTTAAAATAAAAATCATTAAGACAAAAATTAACATAAATGAAGACAATGAAAAAATAATTAGATTAATAACAAATAATAAGACAAGTAAATGTAACAAAGTTACTGTCACATAACACAAATAACATAAATAAATATACATGAAAAGGGAGAGAGTCCAATCTTCCACCTGCCCTAATTTCCCTAATTTCTATACCTGGGGCCTGTCTAGCCTATAAATCCATCATTTGCTGCTTTAGGCCCTATATTCTGTGGTATACATTTAGTGTATATCAATGTGTATATCAGTGTATATATATTGATTTCAGCTTCCACAATCCTTCCACAATCCTGTATATCAGCTTCGAAGAGACCTGTAGCAGCTTCCTTTTGATTCTAATAAATCCTAAGATTCCGGAAAGAGTGTTTGGGCCTCCTTGTTTTTTAACTTTCGCCTGAAAGCGGAGGAATGTCTCATTAGTTATAACTAACCATTCCATTAAACAATTCGAATTTGAAATAAATTAAATATAGAATGAGGGGCGATCCATTTTTGGCTATACATACATTTTCACAAATAAACTGTCCAAGACTAATTATGGCCCACAAAAATGCATGAGGAGGAGATGAGTTCATTTGGGACTCCAATATAATTTCACATGTAATAAAACAAGTAAATTACATAAATAAAAATTCTAAAACGCTTAATTAATTCGAACTAAGATAATTATGTACCAAGTATTAATAACAAGCATGAAGAACAAGAGCAATCTGATGTAAGAAAAAAAAAAGGAAAAAAAGAAAAACAATGTGTGAACAAAAAGTCGACAGTTAACCTCAAAAAAAAAAAAAGGAAACATCCTAGTGATTCTCATGAAACAGTGTAAAAAGGAGAACATTAGAAATACATAACCACTTGATTTCCAGGCGAGAACGAAGTTTCAAAATGAATCACATGAATCTGGACATGGCATTTAAACCCAACAATACAGACAACTCTAGTACTACTATTCAAATTCACACTCTCAATTTTCATACAGATTCCATAGACAACAAGACAAACAAACCATGACTTCTAAGACTTGTACCAGTAAAACAACATCTAGGGAAGAGGAATATGTAAGCAAATTCTAACAAACTGATTTTTAAACAGAGAACCAACATGTAGTCGTAGCAATAACATGTAAATGAACACATTTATGGACATGTGACAGTTTGACTTAAAACTTGAAGTTTGGAGAGCTAACAGTCAGCTTAAAGATAAGATCACGCTAGAAAACAATGGTTGAATCAACATGATAGCAACAACCTTAAGACACCCACTAGATATTGTTACTTTAGCTATATACTTGAGAGAAACCAACAAGGAGTTAAAATATACACTTACATGTAACTAAGAAAGCAGCCACAACTTAGAAGCTTAGCACAGGGCAACAAAACAGCCACTCAAAACCTTGAATCTAAAAAAACAACAGCGGAAAGCAAGGAGATGGGTCAAGACCTCAGAGAAAAACCCAGACTGAATAGGATAGCCAGTAAGAATAAGTAAACCAGAGTGTCAGCTAGATAACAAGCTTCAGGTAGCTAATTTGGATCAGATAATTCTTACTTCAGGATATTTGATTACCATTTCACCAGTCAAAAACACAGACAACAACTAGGAAGAGCTTTGAAACGTAAGTTCTGAACTCAGAATTAACATGTAACTAGGCAAGACTCGTTTTATATTTTAAAACAAGAGAAAAGGGAAAAAGAAGGCAATCAACAACTCAAACTTCAGACTTATCACAAAACAGAGGAGGAAACCAAATTTTAACATATTGAGCAAGCTATATTCATGAAACGACATGGATGAGAGAGTCACAACTACCACATCAGACCACCAGTTAGATAAATCAACAGAAGAGACTGCTACCAGTGAAGCCAAAATGATAGCTAACACTGAGGCATAATAGTTTAAGGTCCAACATATCGTAAAATTTAAACAAGGCATCCACACATCCTATCATACTGGATAATAAGTATTCTACATTTACCACCTGTGGGAGGGAAAGATCAAAACGAAATAAACGTACAGAGATTTATACTAATATGATATAAGAACAACTACAACACTGTAATTTGAAACCTAAACTTAACTGGACAGATTCCCATCAAGACAACCTTCATAATTAATACAAACTATGAAATTAATTCCTACCAAATATCGACTCGAAAGAATTAAAGATCAGGAGATAAACTACTAGACATGAAATCTAAAAGTAAACTTTAATGCTTAACCAAAGTTTATGCTTACTAAACCAAAAAACATCTTATTGTGAGCAACAAAACATGAACAGACCAGCTACTGACCAAGAAATAGACCATTTTTATCCCTTTAAAAGGGCAGACAGAAACAGACATCAGAGGGGAAGCTTTAGACTTAGGTTTGGACTCAGAAATAACATGTAATAAGGCAAGAGACATGCATGACAATGACATCTCTGAACTCAGACATCTTTCTAAAAAAAAAAAAGAAACAGAAAAACATGACAAGGATCTGTCATGACTCAAGAAGATACAGGAAACATGCTTTGAGTCATAAATAAAAATCATAAACTTATATTATCGAAACAAAACCATGAAAGAGATGCAACTAACACAACACAGCATCATTAACTTAGCAGCAACTACACCTTAGCAAGAAAAAAACAGAGAACAGAAGCACGCTTCTAACATTTTCAGCAATTTCAACGTTATAGAGACATGTATGTCATTGCCATTTGAACCTCAAAAGTCAGAATGAATGAGGGTGAAACTGAAACAAAATGACATGAGCAGACAAGGAAGATTCGGCTTACATGGGACTTAGAACAAGGACAAAGCAAACTTGAGACAAATTGTGACTTAAAATCTAAACTCGATCCGAAATGAACTTCATCTGTTAATCGAATTATCACTATCACAGGAGCAGCATAGCATTTCAGAGTACAACTTCAAACGACAACAACAACAGCTAACTCATTCGACAGAACCAAGAACATTTCACCATAACACCAGACTCAACCTCTTATTCGATTAAATTAAAGAGTATTAGAACCCTCAATCAGACCAGAAGCTTAGAAAAGCCCACACTTAGCAAACAAAAAACGAAATACATAACCTCTCAACAGAAGTCAAGTGAAGTCTCTGAGAATGTTACCTCTTTAGGAGCAGCGAAGTGAGACGTCGACGAGTCTGAGAAGCTTTCACCACCAAGCAGTTGCACCCTCGAACCTCCTTGCTTCCTTACTGAATCCTCCTAGCTTTTACGACCTCGAAAATGAATGATCTCTTCAGGAATTTCTTAGAAACTTTAGGTTTCCTTTGGGTCAGGAATGACTATGATATTTCAGGTTTCCTAGACGATTTCACGGCTGTAGCAATCGATTGAGGTTTTTAGGGTTTTTAGAAATCAAAAACTGGCTCCCTCAAATTGGGGAAAAGGGGATATATATATAAGGATTTTCAAGGGTTCCAAAATAGGGCGAAAATTGGGGTTATTTCGAATTTCAAATCCAAAATCTCCCCAAATTCTATCTTGTTTTGGAATCCAGAATATCCCAAATGATTCCTTAATCCGTTGGGGAAGAGATACGTGGACGACTCGATAGTGAGCAAGGACGACGGCTATTAGGGATGTTGATACGTATGTACGAATTACGGAGGGAATCGTTGAGGGGAATTTTGATTTTTGGCGTTTTCTGTTGGGTTTGGTTACTGGGTTCATCGTGAAGATGAAGAAGAAATGGGGGGTCGGGGAGAGAGAATCAATGTGTTGGGGGAAAATAGGAAGAGTAGAGAGAAATTGGGGGCGCGTGACCCCTACTACAACATACATATATATATATATATATATATATATATGCATACATATAGTACGCTGAAATGGGGGTTTGGGCCGGATTTTGCATTGGTTTTGGGTCAAGATTTGGTCCAAAATTAATTAAATTAGATCCAAAAGAAAGATTGAAAAATGAGTTCAAGGGATAAAGATATTCAATTTAAAACTTGGCCAATTTGATTGCAATTTTAATCAATTAAAAATAATCAAATTGAATTCGATTGACTAATTTGACTACAAATTAATTGGAGAGCTTTTAACATTATCAACCTGAGATAATTAAATTAATTACAAAAATAATAATTCCTAAAATAAAAGATGAAATTTACTTGAGCAAATTTTTTTTGTTTTTTGAAAGCCAATTATTTCAAATTGTCAAAATTAAAAGCTCCATAATTAATTCATAGTGGAGGGTAAAAATTGGGTGTCAACAAGGACTACCAAAACTCTTGGAGATATGCTTATAACTTATGTTTTGGAGATTAATGGTAGTTGAGATAAACATCTTTCACTTATTGAGTTTGCTTACAACAATAGCTATCACTCAAGCATTGGTATGGCTCCCTTTGAAGCCTTATATGGTAGGTGTTGTAGATCCCTAGTTGGGTGGTTTGGTGTGGGGGAGATGTCTTTGCTAGGTCCGAATTTGGTCATGGAAGCCTTGGAGAAGGTGGGGTTGATAAGGGAGAGATTGAAAATGTCCCAAAGAAGATAAAAGTCCTACTTCAATGTGAGGATGAGAGATCTTAAGTTTATGGTTGGTGATTAGGTTTATTTGAAAGTCTCATCCATGAAGGGTGTGGTCCGATTTTGCAAGAAAAGGAAATTGAGCCCAAGGTTTGTGGGTCCTTATTGAGGTTTGAGGAGAGTTGGTAAGGTTGCATATGAGTTGGAGTTGTCTATGGAGATGAATATGGTTCATCCAGTCTTCCCAGGTGTCCATGTTGAGAAAGTATGTGCGTGACCTAAGTTCTATAGTGCCCTTGGAAGTTGTGGTTGTTGTAGAAGATAATTTTACCTATGAGGAGGTCCCGGTGGATATTTTGGATAGACAAGTGAACAGGTTGAGAAACAAAGATGTAGCTTCCGTCAAGGTCCTTTGGAGGAATCAATAAGTTGAAAGTGCCACATGGAAATCCTAGGCGGACATTAAAAAGTGGCACCCATATCTCTTCCACTCTACTCAAGCCGAAGGTAAAAACTTAACTTCCCTACAAATTTCAAGTCTTAAGTTCCAGTCCTCATGTCATTTTGCATGCATCCATTTCTTAGGGTAACAAATTTATGGTGATCTTTGACGTTCATGTTAAGATTTTTGAAAAATGATGTTTAAGTGCATTTGTTGTATTTATGTTGGGCTGAAATCTTCATGATTACTTCTCTTACTCGTATTTCCTTGATATTCGTGGATGAATGTTCCCAAGGGAGAGATATTGAAATGCCCTACATATGCTTCAGAATGCCCATAATCATAATTTCTATATATCTTAAAATTCGTGCTTTGATTTTGAAAATTCAACTTCATGTTCTTGATCAGGGGGAAAAATTGAGAGGGAAATGGGTATAACAAGATTTTAGAGAATCCATAGTGAAAAATAATTTTCATTAATTTTTGAATTCTAGTGGCTGTCTGGGCCTTGGTCGTGATGCACCAGGGGCACAAAGCAGTGTGTTTTGCAATCTGCGTCTAGTCCGCATTGCGCCAAGGGAGTGAACCAGTGTATTATTTTTCTTGATTTTTGTGTTTCGGCCAAGGGCATTGCAAGTATCAAGTTAAGCCATATTTCAATATTTTCATCTCTTGTGAGCCATTCATGTTAAAGCAAGGGATCATGTAAGATTATTATCTACTCTCATGTTCAAGTTAAGCTCATTATTAGACTTCAAACATGATTGTGAGATACTCAAGCCATGTTATCATGTCTCTTACAAGTTACATGTTATGATTAAAGTATGACTATTTCAAGTATTCCATGGGATTTGACTTAGCACCGATTGAGACTTAAGATGGGGGCTCGACTTAAGCGGTCCTTATACAAACTCTTATTCTCTAAACTATGTGCCACCATAGGATTATATATGATCTCTCTTATGGCCTTCTAGTGGATCCATCTAGTTATACCACACCTTATCGAGGGGGTGACATGCCTAGATCACCTTGACGAGGGCTTGATATGCCTAGGATTATTCATTGTATGGCTACCATGGCAAGTAGACCACACCTTGTCGAGGGGGTGACATGCCTCGATCACTTTACCAAGGGGATGGCATGCCTTGGATTCCAAGTAATAGCTCGGTTAGTCTATATCAGTTAAGGTCTGTTCCCAAACATGCATTATGTACTATGCAAGTGGAAGATTTTACTAGCATATTTTACTACAAGCATTGATCATGCATGCCATATTGAGATTATATATCCATTGTTTATGATTATGCATTTTGAATATATTGGCTTATGTTTTGTTGCATTGTATCCCGCATACTTAGTACATTCAAACGTACTAATGCATACTTTATGCCTATATGATATCACCATGTAGGAACCGCAGCTCTTTTTAATCCTCCTCCTCCATGTGGCTAGTTTGATTCTTGGAGAAAGCTTTGGCTCATCCTCCATTTCGGGGACAATATCTATTTACTTCATGTTATGTTGAGACTCTTTCTTATGTTGAATACTTACTATTATGAGGATAAGCCTGGGAAGTATCTTGGCTCCCACTCCATTCCAAGTTAGAGGTGTTATTATATACTATGATGTATTTATGCTATGAGCTTGACTTTTATATGCTTTTATGATTATCAAAGACTTTCCTTAGTCTCGCTTCCCTTTTATTATATCTCTTGTTGTTGCTTATTTTGCTTTCGCAACTAAGGATGTGTGATTGATATTCTAAGAGGCTTGTTTGGGGTCCCTTTGGGTTCTCCATTTGCCATGTCACTTCTAGGCCCTAGGCTTGGGTCGTGACACTAACAGAGTCATCTATGGTAGCCCGCTACCATCTCTCCCTCCTCAGACTAGGGGAGCAAACAATAGTTTCCTGAGTACGGTCAGCACTGGCGGCTTCTTTAGTTTGTGGTACTGACACCTCTGGGTTCGGCTGGGCATCAAGGATCTCTAGTGAACTACTCAATTGAGTGGTCTAATCATCGGAAGGCTCATCCATAAGCCTCCTTCTCATAGCTTCGATCTCTGAGCTTTTAGCTTTTGGGGCCATAGTACCTGAAACATAGATATAAATGAACCATGGTTAGCCTGAAGAATTAAGAATTAAAGTGCAAAAAATTATCTGAGTTCAGTTGTAGAAGGGTTCTATGAAGGCCCTTTTGCGAGTCATAAGAAGCTTTCGTGGACCAGTGATTCAAACTAAGTTTAGTTACTAGAAAAGTCTATAACACCAGGTATGACTCGTAAAGGGGTTTATGAGTCGTAGATTGGGGTCGTAGAGAATTCCATGTCACACCTTGAGTCTCATTAGGGCGGACCGACACCCGTTGCCGATAAGGCTCGAGAGAACCAACCTGTAGCTATTCACTTTCTATACATTTTATAAAGGATTTCTATATAATTTAACATGCATGTATGCAGGTAAATAGTGATACAAATTGAAAGGAAATACATGCAACTAGGCCATTGGGGCCACAGTGTCTGAAGTACGAGACATGACCACACTTTAATTTATATAGTCTACAAAGCCTCTAGATAATAGAAAGTATCAAATAAGGGTCGGGAAAACCCCCGCCTCAATTAGTTATACAATACAACCATATAAACTTTAGACACACACAAAGCTCCAGAACAACCTAGAGCTTGGTAATAACAGCTGGATGTCTTGTACTCTTACTGGGAAGATCTACTGGCACCTGTACCTATAGTATGAAATGCAGGTCCCTCTAAAGGGACGACAGTACGAGATAATGTACTGAGTATGTAAGGCATGAAATACTATATGTGAAGTAACAACTTCAAATGAAACTATGCACTGGTGTAGCATAAGAGACCACCTTTAGTTATACTATGGGATCATGTACTTTATGTTCTTTATATTGCTTTACCTTTATTGTAAAATCTGTACTGGAAAATCTATGCATAGCTGTAATACAAATGACCAACTGATCAGTGGTAAACTGTATTGGGGTCATCCTTAGCTAGGTTATTCCTTAATCCCTCGGGATACCACCCATAATAAGATATTCCCTTGGCTAGCTAATTCTTCCACCCCTCGGGATATGGGATCATCCCTAGCTAGGTTCTTTCTTAACCCCCTTGGGCTACCACCCGTGATAGGATCATCCCTGGCTAGATGATGCTTTCACCCCCTGGGCTACCACCTATCAAAAACTGTATATTTTATCTTTCAATTACCTTTGAGATGATTCTTCTGGTGGTCAAAATATTGAAGCTGTAAGGCTGCTTGTCATGTTGGAGTAGATAAATGCCTTTACTTATCGAAGGATCTATGTTTCATGCCAAATGATATGAAATCAAGTAACGTTACCTACCTCGTTGTATGACCTTGTTACTACCTTGGAGTAGATTCCTTTCCCCCAAATATTTATCTACATCATATTAGGCAATAAAAATAGTATTAGAAACAACACAACACTTTTAGGCAGTCCAATATCATAAAAATGATCACTCGGACAACAAGCTTTTAATTAGTGACGCAACGATATTTCTTCAACCTTTTCACTTATAAATGTATTTTTTAACAACTAGTCTTATGTACATGTCATATACATCTTATTTCAGTCCCTTAACAGTCTCATAATAGCCCACAAAACACAACACACAATAATTCTTCAAAACATATAAACAAGCAGCACAACGATATATCCTTTCACCACACTTCGGCGTCAACAATCCCAGAACTATTTTAACTTTACCAAAATTATTTCCAATGATTTTACCACATAAAACTAGTCTTAATATAGTCTAGAAATAGTCCCAAATCAGGGGTAAGTCGTGGAATAATATACTACAATTCTACACAACTTACAAATGGATAACATAACATTACTCCCCCCTTCGCTACATTTTGACAACGACAATTCCAAACCTTTTCCAACTCTAACCAAACTATTCCAACAATATTTACACATACCAACAGTGAAAATACAATCTTATAACATCACCCAAGAAGTCATTAAGGACATGAGCCAATAGTTTTAAATCCAACAGCCCACAATTTTCAACCAACATCATACTTAAGATAGCACAAGAAAACTCTTTTGTTAAATGAAATCAAAATCTGGGCAGCAACCTTAGGTATATATATAACTCAAACAATGTTAAGAACATCAAATTCTCTTCATAATATAGCCCACAAATTATTTACAAATCACTAAAACAAAAAACAAGAGTGCAGCAATTTTCTGGACACATGCTGTCCAGAATTTCTAACATAACCTATTATCATACACTTCTTGATTTTTATGAAGAAAACTTACTAAAACACAACGATAATCACTTACCTTTATATTCAAAGTTTATATACTCCTCAAGAACCCTAAAAACACCTTTTGGCTGCTGCCCAAGGTCAAGAAACGTTGAGAGAAAGTTGAGAGAAAACTAGAGAGTAAAGCTGATTTTTCTGTGTAAGTGGAGAATTATTGGGGTACTGTTTTGACCCCTTTTTATAAATCTATATGGCTGAACTTCTTTTGACATATTGAACAAGTAATACCACACATACTTAGGCTGATTATTCAGCAATTAGTTCCCCAAAATTGGGCCAAATGGGCATCACATTTTAATGGACATAGGCTGCCAATTTCCAGCTTTTCTCTTAATCAATTTTTGCCCAAATAGTCAAGTGATTTGTGTTACACTTGGGCCTTTATTACACTCTTCTTAGACTGAAAATAAGTTTCACTTATGATGCTAAAACATGGCCTAAAATTACACCCTTAACACAGCCTTTATCCATAATCGGACCTGGACAAATTCGACGTCGAACATCGTCTCCATGTAGATAGCAATTTAAGCTAAGTAAGTAGATGAATCACCTATTATATTATTAATTCATACGAACACCATAATTCTCTTACTTGATGATATCTTCAATTCAACATAAAATGCATATACACAAGGCCCCCATAAGCATTAGATGCCCATATCACCCATTAATACGAGAATCAAGCACTTTCAAGAATTGATGCTACTTTGACCAAACCATATCAAGATTTTTTCCCATACTATTAGTACTTGTAAAATGTGGAGTGTTACATTCTGTGAGTTATCAAATTTAGGCAGGGGTCTACGATACTTATCTATAAGTAGTAGATTGAACTACGACTCATAGATCTTGTCTGATGGATACACAGAAACATCAAGTTTTTGGAATTTTGCATGAGGGGCAATTACGACTCGTAGATTGCTCTACGGGCCGTAAAAGCCATTCGTGAACCAGAAATCTCAGTCACCCGAGTTTTTAAGTCCATCACACAGACCCCAAAAGATATTTTCAACAAATAATTTATCAGCATCAAAGCAAGAACATACACCTACATTATTAGCACACAACAACCATTCCCCCCCCAAATATGCTTTAAAAATACATACCCCATCGAAAATGATTAAGAATGAATTATCCTATGGTTTCGACCTATCTTACTTGATTTATACAAAATCGTGTACTCATGTCATCACCTACCACTTCCACAAGCACAAATCATTCAATATCATTCAAACACACAAGGTGGGTGGTTCAGTGGGCACAAACAATTAACATTCATAAGGACAAAATACCCAATTTCGGATTCAAGTAATAATTCAACTAAGGGCAATCTGATTTCAGATAACACAATTAAAATTGAACAAGGATTTCATATCTAAACATCACGCCCTATAAAATTTTCAAATCAATCAATTAAAACAAGGCAAATTAAGGGTTTTAATTAAACTAAAATACACTAAGAATTGAGATGTAACTTGAATAAAATGAGAGAGATGGGTAGGCACAAAACCCTAGGTTGCCAGAATTCTCACCGAAAAACTGGTCACGGTGGTCAGAAATTAGAGGGAGGGGAGTAGGTTAGGTAGACTTTCTAATATTTGGTCAAAAATAGGGTCAAAATTATTTAACCCCTCTATATACTATACTAGGTCAACTAAAAATTTACTGGGCTTAGGTTTACAAAACCCCGATTATGAGTCATAGATGGTTCTACAGTTTATAGAGCATGGTTTCATAAAACTTTCAATACTTGGCAAAATTTTAGAAAACTTACCTAGATCCATGAACCCAAATCATGATTCGAAGTTTGCTCTACGAATTGTAAAATTGACTCATGGACTGGAGTGCATATTGTTCCTGCTTACTGGAAATCTCTACAAGATGGGGTGCTAATCGTAAAATTCTTTATGACTCGTAGATCTATTTGTAGAGACTCAATCTGATGCTCTTCCTCAGCCAACATGATTGACTTAGTCCTGTACCTACATACTCTTCATAAAATACATTGTTACCCTATAAGCAACCAACCCATTGTCCATAATTACAATCAAATGCAAGAAAATAAACTACCTATGAATCGAAAAACCTAAAAATAAACCTATAACTATGCTATTACATCAAAAACCTTGGGTTGTCTCCTAAGTAGCACCTGATTTATTATCGTGGTATGAGTTGGACAAGTTTGTTACTCAGACTTCACCAATTGCCGAGACACTCTTCAACTCATCTGGATGCTTCATGGACTGACAGATATTCAAGACAACTTCATTATCATTCAATCTAAACCTGAGTTGACTAGCTTCCATATCCACTAAGGCTCACCAAATGGCTAGGCATGGTCTTCCCAAGATGATTGAGATGATAAAGTCGACTTCCCAATCTAGAATCACAAATTTTGAAGGGAATATGAACTTTTCCTCTTTAACCAGCACATTATAGAGTATCCCCATAGGCTTCTTCACCGTTCGATCCTTAATTAACAACTATGCTAGTTGTTGTAGGGGCTCCTAATCCAAGCTTCTTATAGATCGCAAAGGGCATCAAGTTAATATCGACACCTAAGTCACATAGTGTCCTTATGAACTCTACATCTCCTGTAGTGAAAGTATTGACATCCAATTTTTACCCTCCACGGTGTCAAATTAATCATCAAGATTTATTTTTAATGATTTTTAAATTATTATTTTTCAAAAAAAAATTATTATTAAGACCAGCGCGTGGGGGCCATGCGCCCCCAACTCTTCTTTTTCCCCTTTCTTTCTCCTATTCTGCATGCTCCTTCCCCTTTTACCCAAACCCTTTCCCCTATTTCTCAGAAAATCAGGAAAACTAGGCGACCAAATCCCATCCCCAACGTTCCTCTCCAACCAACCACCGATAACTCCAATGTTTACTTGCCCCACTCCTTCAAGCGTGCTTTTCAAAAGTTACAGATTGAGGCACATCGACCCCACCCATTGTTGATTTTGAATTTCAAAATCTCAACCTATCCAGTTTCCCCTCCCCCCTCTTTCTGAACCCTAAATTACCCCTATAAATATTCCCCTTTCTTCGACATTGAAGGGTGAGCAAAGAGGGAGAGCAACAGTCATCTTTTGAAAATCCTCTAAAAATCTTGGCAGCGAGAGAGAACCTCGAAACCCCCCAGAGAAACATCAATCAATTCGGCAGTCATGAATCTGAAAACCTAGCAAAACTCACACGATTTTCATAAGCCATTCTTCATTTCAAAGCCCAATATAGTTCAAAGACCCTTGAACTGATTTTCCAGAGACTCGTTTGATTTTTTTTTTAAAAAAATCTCAAAATTGAGGATTCTTAGAGTCAAGAAATTTTAAACAAGGTTTGGTGGTGTCGAAGCTTCGTTTCAGCCCGTCGTCATCCAATTTTGCTGCCCCAACAAAGGTAATATCCTAATCTTATTTTCATTTTGAGTTTTCATGTGCTTCGTTCGGAATGTGAATGTCGTAGCTATATCGAAGTTGTCATATTTGCATCTTTGTTCATATTGACTGAAAATGCCTTGAATTGGTGTTGCGGTGCTGTTGTTGTTTGTTCGTCAAGATGTTATTGGGCTGTGTTGTGACACTATGTTACTTTAATTGGTTGTAAGGTAGCTCAGTTTCACTCTGGTATGTAATACTCAGGCCTTGTTGCGCCTGTTATATTGTTTCCCTGTATTCTGGTTTACTAAGTTGGTTACTGTTAATATTAATAATGTCGTTATAGTCATCTAAATTCACTGTAAGTTGTTAAAGTTTAAAAACTAGTGTTGAAGCGATTATACTCCTCAAATACCTGCTGTAATGTTTAAATCTAGTCTGTTCATTCGTATTGATGAGGATTCCGATTTCTTAAGATGCTGTTTGTTTGCTCTTCTGTGATTATGATCTGCCTATCATGCTATTGAGGTCGTTTAGTTTCATTTTGGCTAAAGAAATAGTGTTATTATTTGTTTAGTTAGTTTGATCATTTTCAGGCTTTAGTGTTGTGTTAAGGTTTTATCTAATTTTGAGTTGTGAATTCTCCAAACCTTTTGTTTCCTTTAAAGTGATGTTAGTGGTCTGTCTCCTATTTATCATCCTATGAGAATGTTATTCCTGTGATGTCTCATTTTTCATGTTTTAGCTAATTGCTTCAACATTGACTGCTTTCTTTGATCACTTTTCTTAATAGGAACCTTTAGATAATGTTTTGGAGTCAAATTGTTTTGCTTTTCATGAGAGTCAGCATCATTATGTTGTTAATATTATTTTTGAGTCTCTTACTAATTCTTATTTTATTT
>JAOTQJ010187429.1:0-22075 GCA_025642045.1 Solanum sejunctum | reverse complement strand
GAATTCTTAGACTTTAAGTTGTGGTTTTGCGATTTAATATTGGTTTAAGTGCCTAATCGGCACGAGACATGGCCCCGAGGTTTGGGATGTGACAAATACCTTAATATTGGCCTTGGTTTATCATTGAACATGTGAACCTTGATTGAGGCTAAAAGCCTAAGTTGAGGGTGGCTACAAAAGGTTGCCCTGGTTTGGGAAATAGATATTGTGTACTTCATTTCAGGCTAAAAGCCTAAGTTGAGAGTGGCCCTTATTATGGTAAAGTAATAACAATGAGGTGGTTAGTTGGGAAATAAACAGAAAAATGACAAATCATGAGCCCGAGGAGGAAAAAGAAATTAAAAATTCCTTGAATTGAGAAAATATTAGAAAAAATTAGTTTAGAAATCAGGCACAACTGAAAAGAGAGAGAAAGCACTCGGGAAATGCTTAAAATAGGAGAATAAGGGTGGGTTTAGTGAAAATGGTTAGGTTATGAAGACAAAAGTGTTGGTAAACGTGGTTCAAGGATAGCTTTTAGTCACTACTTGGCTAAAATACCACCAAAGCCCCGTAAACCTATGTTTTACAAAGCCCATAAGTCCTAAAGTGATCCAAATACACTTTGTCACTAGGCTGGAAGATGAGTATAGAGGCAAGCCTATGATGTTAGTCATTTTGCGTGAATTTCATTTGTGAGAGTAAGAATGTTTCCTCAGTCCTTGAATTCTAAATGCTTTTTGAATGGAGTAAGATGGACTTCTTTTCTATGAGGGAATTTGTGCTACTTGATTAGCATATGGCTATACCAGTGATTATGGATGGGTGATGTTCCTTAGCTTAACATAGTTGGGCTGCCAGATTCATCATCTTGTGTTTGTTGTGCTTAGTAGCTTTGCAATCTGGTTTTAAAAATGATAGTTGGCTACCTAGATTAGAGTGAATGATGTATATGCCCTTGGTATAGCTGCTATGTATTTTTCATTGTCTATATAGATTGAGTTTTCGTTTGAGGGCAAGCAACAATTCAAAGTTGAGGGTGTTGATGTATTGTTAAAATACAGCATATTTGATGCCTAAAATAAGGGATTTTGTGAGTTCTTAATGCGACTCTTATGGTTTGTATATGTTTTTGTGTTGCTCTTGCTGAAAAGTTAGGTTGAAATGATTTTGGAGAAAAATTGCAAATTTTGCGAAAGCATAGGACATACAAGTTCACCTATGAGTCATAGCCCACGATATAAGTCGTAGGATGCTATCATAGCAAGAAACAAAGACAAAAGAATTAGAAATCTGGTAAGTGGAGGTCAACCCTATGAGGCCACCCTACAAGTCATAGGGCTCACTACGACTCGTATATTTGTACTCGTAGCAGGAATCAGAGAGCCAAAACTTTAGACCAAAAACTGAAGGCCTACACTACGAGAGGAGTACACGAGTCGTAGCCTAATCTACAACTTGTACTAGAAGCTCATACCAGTTGAGTCTAAGATGCTAAGAACCTGATACGAGACCCCGATTACGACTCGTAAGTTACCGTACGAGTCATACCTGTGAGGCATACCTGCTGCCAGCTGTCTTTTCTGTGTAATTTTTAGGGCTATTTTGTAAACACTATAAATACTTTAAGTTAAGGTTTTATTAGAGGGATACGAAATTCAGAAGAGAACATCATCTTTGATATACTGTCAAGGAAACTTTTAGGGTCTTAACTTAGATTATCATTTTCTCTTGGAAAACCAAATTTTGGGGATTGCAAATCTTTCTTTGTCCCTATTATCAATCTGTCAAGCTTGTGGTTTGCAACTTGTCGTGTCTTCAATCTTCATTGCTTTGGGTAAAATTCTCAATCATGTCTTATACTTGCATTTTTGTTGGTTTTTCCTTAGCCATATGTAGGTTAGCACCAACAACTTGGGGTTGTGGGAACCATGGGTATTTGACTTGAAATGACCTAGGTTACTGCATTTCTATGATTGAGGTTTTGCATGTATTGTCTATTTCTCTTTGTTATGATTATTGTTTGGTGGTAGCCAACACCAAACCTCACCTACTATCACGATCCTGTCTAAGGTATTGTCGAATAGGAAAAGAGAAATAGATGACAGGATTTTATTGATGTGTTCTCGTCTAATTAACATAACCTCACCAAAGGGAGGTTGATTGGGACAATAGGTAATCGTTAGTTGGCACGCTATGGTTGTCGACCAAGTGCCATGGTGAAATTCGACCTTCACCTTCACAAGAGGATTGGAAAAAGCAAAGTTACTATCATAAATGTAAATCTTCAATTATAGTTATGTTATCTAGGTTAATCGAGTCAACAAACCATAGAGAACACAATTCCCAAGTTGTCCCTAAAATTAAATATTTTCATGCATCATAGTATATGTTTATTTTACTTCATTCTTGAATCACAAACCCCCTACCCTATTTAGAGATTTTACTTATAGATACTTGAAATGATTGATAGTGAGTTCTCATAGTCAAACCTTGTATTCCCTATGGATTCGATCCTCACCTTTGCTTAGGTTAATTACTGACAGCGACCGCTTTCTTATTAAAGTGTGAACATCATCAATGAGCTCGATTACTTGTCTTGGCCCGTGCTCTTACCTATACAGTAGAGGCGTTATTGGACATGTTATGTACCTAAGTTATGAGTCTTAACTCTCTTGTTTCTTGATGTTATGATATGAAGGTACCCTTAGTCCCAATTCCTTTGCTTGTGCTTATTTCTCAAAGTTATTATAATTGATTTCGGGACCAAGGATGTGTAATGATAAGCTATCAGGCTTGTTTGCGTTCCCTTTGGGTTCTCTATTCGCCAATCATGTCTTGTCCCTAGGCTTGGGTCGTGACTTACGTAAATTGAATCTGCCACTTGAGGACAAGCAACAATTTTAAGTTGAGGGTCTTGACGTGCTGCCAAAATACAACACATTTGATGCTTAAAAACTTGGAATTTTGTGTGTTCTCAAAGCGATGTTAGTAGATTTGATATGTTTTTATATTTATTTTATAGGATTACAAGGTTGGCATGATTTTTGGGCTAAGTGTGCCAATTTTGCTGAAGATCAAGTTTCACAAGACTTTTATGGGCCATAGATCTGGTTTCGTACAAAATTGCAATGAAGGTTGATTTTCTGAAGTTAAGTATACGAACATGCAGATGAGCCATAGAAGATTATACAAGCCATAGACTTGCTATCATGCCCAGAGGATCAGAAAGTGGGGAGTTGTTGAAAAGTCATTAGACAAAATCTCCTACAGGCTGTAGAAGGGTTGCATAGAAGTCAGTCCTAAATTTGAAAAAACAATCCATGAAAGCTCGACTATGGGCCGTAAAATATTATGTGGCGCGTAGAGTTTCCCATAGAGTCTACCAACCCACTTCTCCTAATCCATTTTGTTTTGATTTTAAAGACTACAAATAGGCTTTTTAGGTTATTTTTCATAAGTGATGTTACAGAACAGTAAAGATTAGTAGAGAGTTTGAGAGAAACACTTGTGAAACATTATTTCTTACTTTTAATTCAATCTTCTAATTCTTGGTGAAGAGTTTGGATTCATTGTGCTTAATTATCTTTTCTAAGTGCTCAATTATGTTATTCAAATTCATGAGTCTTGCATCTAAACTAATCATGAGTAGCTAAATTATAGCTAAGGTTGTGGGAACCATGGCAAACTAACAAGGTAAAACTGGATAATTCGTAATTCTTGAAAAGTGTACATGCATGTATTAATTAATTCTCTTCAATTTGAATGATTTTTAATGGTGGCCAACATTACAACTCGCCTAGTGTTACTGACTAGATCAAGGTAGTAATGAATAGGAAAGTTAATTAATTAACAGGATTCAATTGATGTTCTCGTCTAATCAATCAAATTGGGCCAAGGGGAAGTTATATTGGAACCATAGGTAAGGGTTAATAATGTCACACTATGGGGTTGTATCAAATTACGTAATGAAATTTGCCTCTTGCATGAAACAAAGGGCTTGGCACACTTAACTTACCATTCTACATGCTACACACTGAAAAAGAGTTCGATGATTTGGTAACACTGAGTTAGGAATCATGGGGAACACAATACCCTAGTTACTCTTCATACTGATTTCACTCGTCTTAGTTTAGGATTACTTTTCATAGTTATTACAACCCCCCCCCCTTTGGGGAGATAAGTTGGTTAATCTACCCAAACTATTTTACATTCTTCTAAGTCTACCATATTCCCTATAGGATCAACCCTAACCTCGGTTCGGTTATATATCTTGAGAATGATCACTTTATCCTTAAAAATGAGGTGTACCTTAGGCGACATCAAAAACTTTATTCATTAAATCTATGAACACCACTAAAGTATTCGTCAATCTCGAAGACATGACTTGAAATTCAAAGTGACCATACCTTGTCTAAAAGGATGTCATTGGAATGTCACACTACCTTACCCTCAATTGATGGTAGATGGACTGGACATTAATATTGGAGAATGGACTAGCCCTATACAATTGGTCAAACAAGTAATTAATCCTCAAAAATAGATAATTGTTCTTTATGGTAACCTTGTTTGAGTACAAGCAGTCAATACACATCCAAAGCAATTTATCCTTCCTCATTAAAAATATTATGGGAACACCCAAAAACCTATCCTAATGAAACCCTTTTCCCAACAAGTGCTTTAATTGTTCCTTCAACTCCTTAAGTTCTACCAGAGCCATACAATATGGGTGACACGAAATAGGTTTCGTATTGACAAGAATATCCATATCAAAGTCTATTTTCCTTTCAAGAGGAACACCGAGTACGTCATTGGAAAACTTATTAACAACAGAAACTCACTTAAGAGAAGGAACCTCAAAAGTGACACCCCTAACCCTGCCACTCAAGAAGATGTTTATTATGGAATTGGAATTTGACCTAATAGATTTTATACTCTATGGTATCATAAGAGGCATATGACCAATCCATACTAAGAACTATTAAAACCAAAAGAAATTTATAACATACTCGATAAAGTAGCTCGATCCTTGTCTTTTCTTCTTCTAGTAGCTACTGGACAATCCCTATTCTTATGGACCATATCACCACACTTATAGCAACCCTCCTTAGTATCCATGCTCTCTTCTAGGTGCTTCTTATCACACTTTTAGTGGGGGGAAAGAGAACTTTTCCTTTTTGGACTTGGGCACTAGAACACCAGCAGAAGATGAAGCACCATCAATTCAGGAGTTTGTCTCCTCTTTGTACCATTTAACGTTATTAGGGTAACCACCTGCTGATTTAATTGAGTGGCAATATCTCGAGCCAATACCCGAACTATATTATAGAACCTAATATTAAAAATGCCAATATGGGGGGAACGATCAGCTAGAAAGGGAAGGTCACCATCTTGTCTACCACTTTAACTTATTTAACACATGTTCTTGAATGCAAAAGGCATGAATTAGAGTAATAACTTTAGGATATTAGCTTTATTGCATGACATTGATCATGAAATAAGGGAATGTTCCTAAAAATTTCCTATAGGCTCCTCTAATAAATGTGACACACTTCACAACCATGAACAAGACTCCACTTGATGCGGTATATTGGACTCCCTGGGACACTTCAAAAGCTCATTCTCTGATATTAAGTTTATCATGACCCAGGCTAGCCCTTAGGCATAACATGGCAAATGAGAACCCTGAGGTACTTTCACCTAGGCCTCTTAGCATTCATTCAAGCATCTCATAGGTGATGAAAAAATAAGCATAAGAAGAAACATAGGGATAGAGGATAAGGGAAATAACACCTGATAGAGTAAAAACATTAAATAATATGACTATTGTACTTTTGTACAATAATACCTATACATACTAGACATAAATGGGGGTTAAGACATTACTAAAGCTTACCCTCAGATGAAATACAAGATAGATTCTGTAAGTCCGAAATGTAACAAGCTAGAAAGGATATAGGCTTGTCCTTGAAGGATGATTCGCCAACAAGTCTTCAGCAGCAACTCAAGTCAATTGCTAGGGTGATGAGGAGGAGCATCATGTAACCCTACATTGAAAGATAATATAGGCATGGAGTGTACTTTAGTACTTTAAATGTACTAAGCATGTGGGATCTAATGAAATGGAAGAAAGCTATAAATATCATTATAAGCAATACAAATATCATGAAAAAGAATAAGGTCACAAGAAATAATGAATGATCAATGCAATTAAACCATAATAGAAGCATTATAAACATCATAAGGAATTATACATATGTGGGAAAGGACTACAATAGACACTAAGACCATACGAGCTATAAAATATAATCTAATGTACTACTTGAAAAATGAGAGACTACGTTTGCCAGGGTAGACTCTGTGATGGTACATTATTTATTCATTAATATTAGGGTCATATATGGATCCACTAGCCTAGCCTAAAAATACAACCTATGGTGGTAATATTGCTATGAAACTAGGAGCTTCTACTAGGGATTCCCATCTAAAGCCTCATTTGGCGCTAAGTCAAGTCTCGCAAAATAGTAATATATTAAAGTAGTCATTAATAATGCATAAGCTCAATAGTATTAGGAAAATCCATAGAGTAGATCATAATCCTTCAGGATTCAAAATATTATATTTATCCTTATCACATACGAAATCCATCATCTAGCTAAGAAAACCTTTTACTAAATCATTCTTTCAGTCATAAAAAGAGCTTCCATAATCAAGTTCATAATATTCATAAATATTCAGTTGAAAGTCTTATCATCCAAATCATACTTCATTAGGACATAACGTAAACCTAGGTGGGATCAAGAATTTGGATTTTAAATCAATTAATGAAAGAGAATTTATGCTTTAGTATCATCCAGATTCATACATTAGGATGGTTCATTAAATAAGCCAGCATGGACTTTCAAAACCCTATGTAGCATGTCATAAAATACCTTATAAATCATCAATTCTCATAATGTAACATCAATTCGTAAGAAAATACATAATATGAAGATCGATAGAATCATAATACATGCACTTTAAGTAAAACTACAAAACCTATGATTATTTCATAGCCTGAAAGCAAAATGATAGGTGAAATTACTTGTGAATCATGGGTGGAAAGTTCCCATGAATGAAATCGACATACCTTAGAAAAAATCTATGGAAGGAAATCTTGAGGAAGAAAATCTAGAACCCTAGCTTAAGCCTTGAAGGAGCATTGAGAGAAACTGGGAGTTTGAGACTTAAGTTATTTGGGAGAATGATTTGGAATGAAAGGGAAAGGGGTAGTTTTAGGTTTATATGGGTAGATTTAGGAGCCAAAATGACACAGTTTAGGGCTTAGGATGCAAGAAAAAGTCCACAATACTCTTTATTAAAGACTACTGGAGGGGCAATGATCTTGGTATATGGGTTATAGTCCCATCTACAATTCATGGATAGGAGTTTCATCTTGGTTACACTTTAACTTTATAAATATGAAACCTAAACCTTTGATCTATGAATCTTAGTTTATAGCTCGTAGTTCTCCCTATAGATCATATATACTCTTCGTTGATTCATTGAATATGTAGACGAAATTTCACTTCTCTGAACCCAAACCACAAACACACTGTATGATCCATAAACCAAACCATGACCAGTAAAGGTTCTCGTCCCATTGAACTTAGTCACACCCTTCTCTAAACCTCATCCATGACAACCGTCCACAACTCGTTGATCTATCTATGGACCATAAGGATTCTTTATACATCCAACCCCGAACTTTTGAATTTTTACCAGGTCTACATACCATCCATGAGGCCTATCAATGACCCATAAACCTAACCAAAGGCGGCAGATGGGCTTGAGCATCACTGCACCAAAAACTGCACTTGCACTTATTTTTCGTAATTCTACCTTTTGACATATAAGATATTATAGCATACTTAGACAAATTTTTTAACTAAAGGACATACTTATTCATACTCATATTTCCTTGTTTGAGATTTATGAATTCCAACACTTTTGTCTTGCTTAATTTAAGTGGAAAAAAGAGGTCAAGAAATGCAACTTTGAAATTTTCCAAACCTATGGGACCCTCTTCAATTTTTTGTCCTTCCATTGATTGTACCATACTTAAGAAATACCCTTGATTTGGTAGGATGCTAACTCCGCCTTTTTCGCTGAAGATAACCCTAGCAATGATCTTATACACCTCTCCAATGAAGACCTATCGATTATCATCCACCTTAGACCCATGAAACTTGAAATGGGTTCATTCTTGTAAAGTTCCTAACCCTTGAAGCCATTATATTCAAATTAGAATGAGCCACAATACCTTTATTAACTTGATTAGTCATAGTTTGGTCTAGCATAAAATAGTGGTCTAGAACTCGATATTGATAACTTGATCAGCTAAAGTATCATTTGGGGCTTGTACCTTATTATCATCAACACCTCATTGAGTTAGAACTCTTTTTAGAGGAATTTTTCTAAGATTGCAAAGAACAATCATTAGAGAGGAAGTCTTTGAGTTCACTCTATCACATGACATAGATCATAAATGAAGTGAAAACTTTCCTAATATGTCTCATAACCTCCTACTCATAGATGTGGTGTGCTTTACATGCATGAATAAGACTTGACTTGATGCAACATGTTGAACTGTCTAGGATACTTCAAAATATTGTGCTTTGATATCAAGTTTGTCATGACACATGCTAGATCATAGATGTGGCATATAGATTAAGATTCCCAAAGAAACCCCAATAAAGCCTCTAAGAATATCATAGGCATACACAGGTAAGCAAAACATCAATACACATCTAAAAAAGAGGAACATAAAGCAATTCTCAAAATGCTTCAATGAGAAGGAAGTGTCAAATGTCAAGAAGACAACATAGACTTCATATAAAATCCAACATGCCTCTACTAGTCAACATAGATGGGGGCTAAATATAAGTTCCTAGATCACCGACACTCAAAGAAAAAATGAAAATAGCATTATCAACAATGAACAAACCTAGATCCATCACAAACACATGAAAGGTTTGCCCTCGGATCATCAGAACTCACCAATCAATCAATCTTCAAAATAACTCCAAGCTAACCACAGGTAAGGTGAGATGTAGGGTGAACGTCCTCCCCTATATTATAAAGCAATATAGACAAAAGTATGTGTTATTATAATTTAGTATACTAAGTGTGTAGGCAATGCAAAAATTATGTAGTGAGATGACCAAGTAAATATTATAATAAAAGATCTAATTCAAAAGCAAATTAAACATGAGAATAATCAATGCATAAGTAAATCTTAAAAGGAATCAAGTAAAAGTAAGGTCTATAAATAGTCAAAGATTTCATCATAAAGAACCATACATTTGTGGATAGTAATAATAACTGATTATAAGACCATATGATCAATTACATAGAATCCTAATGTCTACCCGTAAATCAGAGAAACAGAGTCTACTTGCCAAGATAGAATTTTATCCTACTAGGTGGTTGTCATGAACATGTTTTATATGTGAATCCACTAGCTAGACAATATTAGTAAATAATTTAATGGTGTCAACGTAGTTATGGGACTAGAGATTGCTACTAAGGACCCTTAGGTCAAGTCCCTACATCAAAGTCTTCTCATTATTAAGTCAAAGTTTCTAAAGAATATATGTCATAAAATCATACTTATCATGAATTCATATACTTGTCATAAATTATAGTTCATAGTTTTCATAAGCTTGTCATGTAGGGATGGCAATTTCATAAACTACTAATCCAAACCATAGAAACTTATTTATAGAATAGCTCATTTTCATGTGATTCATGTAATATAGGTGTAGACCTTCCATCATTATAAATCCTACCTCTATATATTGTCATTAGAGTCTTAGGTTGCCTTTATCATAAACTTAATTAAAGACTTGTAAAATTCACATCCATGACTAGTAGTAAGATTTTGGCAAAATATGAGCTCACATGGAATTGATTCAAGACATTAAATTGGATTAAAATCATACAAAATCATAACAAGGTAATGAATTTATGTTTAATTAATAAGAATTATAATAATTAAAACTATAATTAAAGGAACTCACTTTGACTTTCGTGAATTAAAGATAAAATTCGAGAGGAATTGCAGGTAAAACCTTAATATAGCCCAATTTATATCAATACATCCATAATTCCTGTAATTAAAATCAATTTGAAGCGTAATTGAAAATATTCCTCATCCATGTATAGACCCGTGGATAGTATTGTAGAGAATTCATGGTAAACTCGTAAATTTCATGCAATAATCATTAATTCATGTTAAAATGAACTAATAATCATATATAAATCATAATTCATGAAATTGAATGGAATTCAAAAACTCATAAAAATACATACTTGAAATGGGATGAAAAAATTGAGGACAATTTGGGCTCTATGGATGAATAAGAGTCATGGATATACACCATATACTCCTCTAAAAGGGTAGATCCCTTATTGACCTTAAATGATTTTTTTGAGAAAAATTTGAGAATCAATGGAGGAATTTAAATAACTAGTGTGATATTCAATGGGAATTTGGTGCACCTTCTTCGAGAAAGAATTATTTTCATAAGAGATAAGTTAAAAGAGAATAGAAAAAATTGGATGAATTTTGGTTGTTATAGTTGTATAACCACCAACTTTGAACTAGCTTAGACCATGTCCAAGATGTGGACATGGCACGAGCTCTTTTGGTTAAGAAAAGTTTTCCAAAATATCTACTACCTAAAATTCCTCCCAAGTCCAAGTCGCGAACATATTTCACCATAGGTCATTTTTGCAAAATGGTTTTCTTTTCTTTGTGGATCCAACTCTCCATCTTACGAGTTATTATAGTGGGAATCCTCCATATTCTATTGGGCCTAAAGGGCACAAAACCAATTTTAGCATATACTAGTATTCAAACTTGAGGTATTGTCATACTGAGTCTGTCAACCTATAATATTCTGAGTCTAACACCTAGTTTGACCACCTATACCTCTAAAATATATAGCATGATAATGAATCTTGCCGCACCTATAACATACTCCCCAGACTGAGACAACTCACCCCTATGACTATTTACGCAAACTTTGCGTATAGGAGTACCTTGGTCACCGAAACCTCCTCCTTAAACCTATGTTAAGGCACCTTATCTTAGTCAACACTTTGTACCAAAGTATGAGATAAACTATGATCAAAGAATTGTTGTCCATGTTGAAAATAACCATTTCTACCACCAGCCTTTTGGGGAGAAAATCCATCACTATCAACACAAGTCATTTTGGACTCCCTTGGTCTCTTTCTCAACTTTTCATCCTTTATCAGTTTGGCATGTGTCATGATGCTTGAGATAACCATATCTTTGATTAGCATAAAGATTATTCACTCCTTGAACATTAACTTCGATACACCCAAAAAGATTTGCTCATTTGAACTCTAGCATTGGCAACCATGAAAAGGGCATATTTTGATAACTTTTTGAACTTGAAAGCGTTCTCCTTCATACTCTTACCTCCTTAGTCGAAATTGATAAACTCTTAAATTTTAGCCTCCTTTTTCTCAACAAAAAAAGAAGTCGTCGAGAAAAGCTTCCTTAAGTCATTACCAAGAATAAGACCCGCTTTTATAGTTCTCCCGTGCTTTTGTTGATCAAACAAAATTTAAGCAACACCCATAAGTTGGTAGGTCACTAACTTCGCCTTATCTTTTGATGTCATTGCCATGATGGACACAATTTTATAAACCTCGTCAATAAATTCTTATGAAACCTTATATACTTTAAAGTCATAAAACTTTGAAAGCTTCATTTTTGTGAAATCTCAGATTCTTATCTCTATCAAACCCCATATTAGGGGAATCCACACACACACACACACACGATTCACTTGAGCCTGTCATGACTTGAGTAAGCATTTGAATACTAGTGCAAAATTCAGCATTACTAACCAGTTCAACTAATGGATCTTTAGGGGATTGATGTGCTTGTTCGTTATTCACTTTCATCACAACCCTTTGAGGGAGAATTTTATGAACATATCAAAGAACAATTGTTAAAGTAAAAAACTCTTAGAATACTCTATCACACGATAAGATCATAAAAGAAGTGAAGTTTCCTAAATTGCCTCTTAATCTCCCCTTCATATATAGATGTGCCTATTCATAGATGTGGCGTGCTTCACATCTAGACTCTACTTGGTGTGACTTATTAGACTCCCTAGGGCATTTTAAAACTTATTCTCTAATATCAAGTTTGTCATCATCCAAATTAGGCCTAAGATATGACACGGCAGTTAGAACCCGAAAGGAATCTAACCAAACCTCTTAGCATTCATCACATACATAAGCTAAGCAAGAATATGTAGTAATTTATAAGATGAATGAAAATCTCAATCAAAGTAACAAATAGAAGGAAATCATAAGTAATAGATGGACTTATAACTTTTGGGTCTGAGGATGCCTCTAGTATCACATGTGGGAGCATAAGGTAAGCCCTACCTCACTATTAATGTACGAAATAAAGTAGTCTAATAATAATACAAAAAATAGATTGCTTGCCCTCGAATCATGAGGTCTCACTAAGAAATATATGAGTAGAAATGCAAGATAGACATAATGCATTATGATAAAATGTACGTAAAAGAATTATGCATTAGAACATTGAAGTACGAAGTATGCGAGCAACATGTACAAGGAAAAATTACAATAGTATAGAATATGAATCATAAGATGTAAGACCTAGAATCATTTAAAATAAAAGATAAAAATCATAAACTTATAAGAAATGGTCAATGCATCATAAAATTTATAGTAATTAACTTGAAAGTAATTTTAATTATTTTATGGGACATCAACCTTAACCAACAATAAGATCATGCAACCTATGACATGAAATTTTATGTAACTCCTACATCAATAACAGAGATGCTAAATGTCAATATAGACTCCATGAGAATAACTTTAACATCATAAGCTATATGTGGATTCACTAGCTAGGCCAACGAGGCAACCTATGAAGGCACATAGTTTGGGACTAGAGGTTGCTACTAAAATTCTCTTGGGTCACTCTTTGAGCTTTCAAACTGAAATTCACTTTAAGTATTCTTAGTGCTAAGTCATATCCCAAAAGAATGGTAGTAATCATTAATAAATAGGTAAATCATAAGGAAAGGCAATATATAATTATAAATCTAATTCAATCAACTTATTATAATAGAGTAGTTCATTAACTTTGATCCGATCAATGTTAAAATTATATCTATCAGCATCTTGAATCTGTGAGTAGGTAAAAATAATTTTAAAACTTTGATCAAATAAATGTGAGGATTATACTTATCTTACCTTGAATCCATGGATAATACCTCACCATCATTTATTCTTTCATAAGAGACTTCATGAACCATAATTCATTGATTTTATAAAACTTGCATAAAGCCATTGATAAACTCATGATCATGTTCATATTAGGAAAATTTTCATAGGTTTACAATTAATCAACTTGAAATCATGCATAAATATGTAAAATAGTATCAATTAAATCATAAATAAGAAAAATCATAATAAATTTCATGAAAATCCTAGACCACTTTAAGAAGAACTTGATTGAAAAATATTAAAATTATGTAATTAACATCAACTCATGCATCATTAAATTGATAATAATGACTAAATACATAATTGAAATAGCCCAATAAAGAATCATAAATCCTAGTTGGAATTTTGAAGAAAGGAAATTAAAAACTTTGAGAACACTTAAGCCTTATGTATGGTAAGAATCTACGGATGCATATCCATATACCTTGAGTAAATCCTAAACTTGAGAAAGAAGAATAATTTAGAAACTTTAAAGAACCCAAGCTTTAACTTGATGGAGATCCTTGGTGGGAAACAGACTTAAGAGAATTTTATGATTTTTCAGAGAATGATTAAGAACGGAGGAAATTAGAAGGGTACAAATGGTTATAAGAGTCGTTATAAATTTAAAACGACATTATTTAGAGGGTAATTGTGCAGAAAAACATTGAAATAACCTTAAAATAATGACTATCGAGACCATTTTGGCGAGTAAGGTCAAGCTCACCAACCTGATTAGTGTGTCGCCAATAGCAACCTCACCTTGCTAAATCGCATAAGTTCTAAGGGGATTTTCTCTGAAAATATTGGTAAAGTTCCTCAGCTTGCCGACTCAATTCGATAAGTTGCAATTTCTTCTTTCGCTTGCCAACTTTCTCACCTCTCCTTAGCCTAAGTCTTAGAAATATTTGACGAGTTCACTCATCTTACCGATCCAGTTTGGTGAGGCACCAATCCATGTTGATGATTTGCTTTCTTCCTTGAGCAGAACCCTTAGAATCAGTAAGCGAGCAATCCATTTGGTGTGATGCCAAATGCCTTTGGCGAGTCTGCAAGTCACTCGATGAGCTTCAACTATCCTTTTTTAAAAACAATACATGTTCCATCTTTCCAAATTTTGGGGTCCTAAAATTGTATTACATATCTCTATTATTCTGAACTTGCGAGTGCCTTTTTATGAAACTTATGACTAATGGACTAGATCTTGTATGTTGTTGATCTATAATTCTTGCTTGTTGTTGTTGAGATATATACCATGTAAATTGTGAAATTATATATATATATATATATATATATATATATATATATATGTATGTATGTATGTATGTATGTATATATGTATGTATATGTATATATTATATGTATACGTATATATTATATGTATATATTACTTGAATTTATGTTTAGTATTCACTTGTTGGGTACCATATATTCGGTACTCACCCCCTGCTTCTACATTTGTATAGGTTACAAGCTCATATCTTCATGATACTCTTTTTTTCTTTTTGTTTGAAACTTCTTGTGGAGATATTGCGAGGTGGTTCTTTGTCATCTCAGTGAACTTTTCTCTCCCAGAGGCAATGTCATTTGGGACGTGCTTTTTTTTCGAAAATACGTTACAGGGTTATGCACGTGATAACCAGATTTGAAGGGTTTAATTAAGTTGACTTTGTTATCTGCATTATTAATTCTTATCATTTTTCATCCTTATTTTTATTTTACATTTATCACTTTAATTGAGTTTTATGTTGACTTATATTGGAAGGATAAGACGGGTGTCATCACGTCTATTTTTAGATCATGACAAAATTATCATTTTTAACTTTAGACAAAATTATCATTTCTAATTTGAAAGTTATATAAAAAAAAAGAAGACAAATTAATTGATGATAATAATTAGTTTTGAATTTTCATGAAAATACAATTGATATTAATTTATCATCAAAAACTAAATAAAAATTTTTTAAAAGAAAATAACAAAATCTTTCTTTGAAATTCTATCAAGGAGAAGGATTATTAACTGGAGGAGGAGAAAAAGGCGTAGAAAAGAAAATGGAGTGAGGGAGGGGTCAGCTTAGACGTAAAGGGTGGGGGTGAGAGGTGAAATGATTTGATGACACAATTCTTGAATCTTTTAAGTTCTGAACCCTAGGCACCATCAATTCGTTGACTTTGTTACCGCTGTTTGGTGGCCTTGTCCTCACCTTCTATAGGTCAGCCCCCCATTGGGTTGACTCCCCACCTACGCACCCAATAAGTCTAACTTCGCTACTATCATCAAGCAACCCGTACCACTGACAAAACCCCTCCCTATGAGACCCGTCATCTTCCTTCATGAAGAGCGTAGAATCGTTTGGGAGGAGGATGAGGTCAATTAAATGATCATTAATGAAAACCTTCAGTTTGCAATCATTGAGAATTTCTCCTATGGTTGGCATGATATTCAAGATCTAAGAAGAATCATTCCTACACAATATTACCTAAAGGGAAAATTTAGTATTAGGGTTCTTAGTAGTAGACACATCCTCATCAGATCCTCTAATTTGGAACACTATGTCAACCTCCTCTCAAAGCCAACCTTGTACATTACCCACAAATATTGGACCTATACCATGAGAACCCTAAAATGGGACCCTCTCTTCAACCCTGAGGAAGAGACCACAACTGTTATTGCTTAGATCTCCTTCTCTTCCCTTCCGCCTAACTTCTTTGGTAAAGAAATAGTGTTCTCCCTTGAAATTGTAGTAGCAAAACCCCTATAGGTGGACCTTGCTACTAAGAACCAGACTAGACCTAGTTGCGCTATGGTTAATGTGGAAGTTGATCTCCTTAGTGATTTTCCAAAGCACATCAACATTGGTGTCACGAAGAAATCAGGCGAAGTGGTGGAAAGATGGGTCAATATTAACTATGACAACATGCCTAAATACAGTGAAAACTATAAGATTCAAGGTCACAATGAGCAATAATGCTATGTCTTACATCCAAAGATATACCCTAAAACTAATATACAAATGGAGGATAATAAAGAGATGGAATAGGAGAGCAGAGATAAGGATAAGGACCCTAGGGGTAAATACATGGAACTAGTTAAGGGCCAAATAGGAAAAAAAGTAAAACACATGGATAAAACAAATGAGAAAGGACAATAATTGTGGAATACAAAAGGCTTAATCCAACAAAATTAGCACAACGTGAAAACCACTAACCGAGTTGAAACACTCCAAGACAAGAAGGGGGAGGACAAGATGGAAAGTGAGAAGGAAAAGAGAAAGAAAACATTCAGGAGGGGACTCCTAAAAATACTTTGGGGAAATGTGGTGATGGGAAAACTACCAAAGAATAAAATTCCCTAAGGAAAATGCAGGGGATAGATTTACATAGGAAGAAAACAAGGAAACAACCCTTAATGGGAGCAGTGCCAAAGCATAGGGCTGTTGAGGATAGGGGAAGTAATAATAAAGGTCCAGCAAAGGGTCACACAAGGACAGGGTATAGCAGGATCCTCCTTCCTCTGATAATGCCATCCCTATTTCACAAAGCAATAATAGAGATAAAAGTGTAGAACTGCTTCCTAATAATAAGTGTACAGAAGTTAAAGGGGGCTCCAACTTAGGGGAAGAGGAGGGAAATTTAGAGGAGAACATAGCTCAATTGGCTAGGGATGGTGACCTCTCTCCTAGCCAAACAGAGTCCCTCAAAAGTAGGGTTAAGAGGTCTCATAATTCTATACCCTTATAAGTCAAAATGGAGCAGTAAGAATAGGGAGAACTTCGTGATCAATGATAGACAAACTCTTATTCTGAAATATAAGGTCAGTTATGACTCACAAAACTTTTGAGAGACTCATTGACCTAAACAAAAGATACCACTACTCTTTTATTAGCCACTTGGAACCTTTTCAAGGTGCCTCTGAGGTGGATTAATTAGCTAGAAGACTTGGTTTCCATAAGGCTTTTTGTAACTCAGTCTCCAAAATCTAGATCTTTTGGACAGAGAAATGGGGTCTAGAGGGTATAGAGGATATTGGAAAATGGGTGACAATGACCTTTTGCTTTAGATAACTCCTCTTTAAGTGAGAGATATTTATGCCAGATGTAATGTATTGGAGAGATTGGAATTATCGGAGGCTTTGCAAGCTGTAGCTGATAACTCTTGTCTTTCTTGGATTGTGGAGGCAGGGGGGAGAGAGTTCAACCCATTCTCTCTAAAGAGGAAAGTTAGGAAGGATTTCCTTTTCCTCTATGCAGTCCTAGGACATTTTAGGTTCATAAGCTATTGTGCTTTCTTGGAGCAAAAACCTTTGGGTAGTCAATTCACCTGGTGAAATGGCAGAATAGAGGCAAATTGTATATTTAAAAAGATTAGATAGGGTTCCAGCGAATCAAGAGTTCTTTAATATATTTCCTTCTTCTATGTTCATCACCTTATCAGGCAGACTTCTATTTATTCCCCTCTCTATATGGTTTGCAATTCTGAATCTATGCAGTGCAAGAAGACTTTCGAATTCCTTACCTCCTGGGTGAAACATCACCAATTCATGGAGGTATTAAGGGAAAGTTAGAAAGTGGACTTCATAGGAAACCCTTTCTCTAAATTTCATGCTAAACTCAAAAAGGTTAAGCAGGCCCTTACTACTTGGAGTAAAGAGGTTTTTGGAGACATCTTCCAAAAAGTAGCTACCCTTAAGGAAGAAGGGAAGGTTAGGGAGATCAATTTGAGATTAATCCATCCAGTGACAACAGAGTGGAGCTTAATAGGACTAATGCAAAATTAAAGAGATGATGGCATCTTGAAAATAAGCAAAAGGCCAGCATGAGGTGGTTTTGGAAGAGGATAGAGACACTAAGTTCTTCCATGCCTATGTTAATGGAAGAAAGAAGAAGTTGAGAATTGATTATATCACTTCCATGAAAGGTGATGTCATCAATAATGCAAAAAATATTGGAGCAAAGGCTGCTAAGTTCTTTGAATAACAATTCTCATAAGACTATTTGTCCAGTGACTTTGAGGCCCTTAATAGTATCCCTAAACTAGTCATTGATGAGAAAAATGAATCCATTTCTCAAAACCCTTCCTTAGAAGTAATCAAAGTTGTGATCTTCAACATGAAGGGGAATAGTGTTGGGGGCCTGATGGTTGTAATGGTCTATTCTATTAGTAGTGTTGGGAGATTGTTGGCCCTGATTTGGAGAGAATGATGAGGTATTCTTCTATGGCCACCAACGGACAAGATTCATTACTCACACTATCTTGATCTTCATTTTGAAAAAAGATACTGTCAAACAGCTACAGGTGCTTAGACTAGTTAGCCTATGCAATTTTGTGAACAAGATACTTTCTAGGATGGTGCTGCAAAGAGTGTCTCCTCTAGCCCCTAAAATCAAGTCCAAAAATAAATCTAGCTTTGTGAAGGATAGAAACAATGCTGAGAATGTCCTACTGGAACAAGAGATTATTAAGGACATTGGGAAAAGGTCCAAACTTCACAATGTAGTGGTCAAGTTAGATATAGCAAAAGGCTTGTGATAGGGTCTCTTGGGTTTTCTTAACCAAAGTCCTCAAAATATTTGGCTTCTTTAAAACCTTAATTGACCTTGTATGGAGACTGATTAGTAATAATTGATACTCTATCATTATTAATGAAAAGATTCATGGTTTCTTCCAATCTTCCAGAAGGGTCAAACAAGAGGACCCTCTATCCTCATGCTTTTCATTCTAGCTGTTGAGGTCCTTTCCAGAAGTTTGAATAATTTGTTGTTGGAAAACAAGTATAAAAGTTATAGACTGCTTAATTGGAGTCCCTAAATCAGACACTGTGCTTATGTTGATGACACTATTCTTTTTGGATTAGGGGAAAGATACGATATTATTTAGATGATAAAGGTGATCAGTGGGTGTGAAAGAGTCGCTGGGCAAATGGTCAACAAGTATAAGAGCTTCTTCTCTGCCCATGAGAGAAGCCCATTTGTAATTTTGATGAGATTGATAAAGCTCACTAGCCTAAACATAGGCAACTTTTTACTTGGGTTGCCCTGTTTTCTATGGAAGAAGAAAATCTTCCTTCTTTAAGGGGCTGCTAAATAAGATTTCTAATAGGATTGGGAGTTGGCACAATAAATTCCTTTCTTATGGTGGCAAACATGCCCTGATTAACTATATGTTGGCCTCAATCTTTAGTTATCTTCTTTCAATGATGAGTTTTCCCAAGAAAGTTTTAGATCAGATTCACATTTTTTACCTCATTCTTCTGTAGCGAAGCAAAAAGAGGGAAAGTCAAACACTGGGTAAAATGGGAGAACCTTTGCTACCCTTTCCTGGAAGGTAGGGTGGGTTTCAAATCCTTCCATGACACTTTCAAGGCTCTCTCAGCCAAGCTGTGGTGGAAATTCAGAACCTCAGTTAGCTCTTTGTGGGTATTTTACAAGTGGAACAAGTATTGTAAGAAGACACATCCTCTTATTGCTTCTAGCAGAGGGGGATCTATGATATGGAAGAAGATGGTCAAAACAAGAGACCAGGTTGATCATGAGATATGGTGGCAAATCAAAGAGGGCTCTATGAGTTTCTAGTTTGACAATTGGACCAAGATAGGAGCCCTATATTTTTTAGTTGACGAAGGAAGAAAGGAAGAAGTAGAGATTAAAGATTTCATTACCAATGGAGCTTGGAACAGGGGGATGCTCCTGGATTATTTAGATGTCGAACTAGTGGCGCATATCATCAGCAACATTTATCCTCTATTTTAGACGAGGTTGCTCAATTTGATTGATGGCCCAAGCTAATGGATGATTCTCCACTAAGTCAACCTTCCTTAGCCTGAGGAGGAAAGGAGAAGAGATCTGGTGGTTGGAGAACATTTGAATTAGAGGAGTTCCATTCAAAATTTGTTCCTTCCAATGAGAGCTTGAAAAAAAGAATGACCATTGAAGATAACTTAAAAAGGATGAGAATTAATCTGGCTTCTAGGTTTTATTGCTGTGAGGTAGGAAAAGAGAAATCCATGGAGCACCTTTTCCTAATAGCCCCATAACTTTTAAGCTTTGGAGGGAGAGTGCTTCTTATGCAAGTATTTCCATGGAGGACTCACCTTTAACATTAAATCACTAAATGGTGGAATATGGAAAGTATAGAGAGATTACAACCCATCATGAAATCAATCCCCTTGATAATCATATGGTTTCTTTGGAAAAGCAGAAATAGAGAAGATATGACAAAGACATATCCTTGGAGACCATAGTTTATCAGTGTTTTCAACTGGTATACTATGTATCAAAGATCAGATTCCCTTGGATCCCAGCCTCTACCAATTGGTCAGACTTACTGCTGACCCTGACGAGCTACAAGCCTAGGGTCTACCACTATTAGCTGAAATAGACCCTTCCTTCCTTCGGCAGAATCAAGGCCAACACAGATGGTGCTAGCAAAAGGAAACTAGGTAGGAGTGATTATGCCTTCTGTCTTAGGGATCACTTTGGGAACATCATCCATGAAGAGGCTGGGGTCATGGATTTTCTGTCTAGCATGGAAGAAGCCTACAACAATCCTGAAATTCCTAAGACATTGCAAATCTAAGCAGTTAAAGGAAGTGGACCTAGAAACATATTCCCTAAGCCTTCATAAAATCATAAAAGGGAATTGGAAAATCCCATGGGCTATCAATGAGTGATTTGAAGAAATTTAGACTCACATGCAAGATCGACAGATTACAATCAACCACGTATATAGAGAAGCAAATCAACTCGCAGGCAACCTTACAAATACAGTAATAGAGAAAGGAAGCATATTTCATTGCAATACTTTTAATGAACTCCCTACCCAATCCAAGAGAATAAGCAACTATGACAAACTACAGATCTATAGTTTGTAAATCAATTCAAAGCCTATCAGACCAAATGAGAACTAAGTACAATGGATAAAATATACCATAGGAGTTGATATGTACAGGTGAACCTTTATATCTTTCTACAGATTCTACTCCTATGAAGTTACCATATTAGCATCCAAAAAGGTCCCTAAACAAAAAAAGGTAGAGAGTCAGATCTGGGTCATTCGGCTTGGAGCTCAAACCACCATCATCATGGCTGCTTCGACTGTAAATCAGAGCAAATCTTCATCAGAGAGAAAACAAAGCATCAAAGAGAAGAACATCAAAGAGAAAGGATTTACCCATCCAAAAATCTAAAATAAAATAGACGTATTTGACTCCTTTTCACCTTCTTAGCACCACCAAGAACTTGGCCCTCCAAAAAGTTGTACAGATACCAAAGGAAACCAAATAAACTTACCTTTTTCTCCTTAAACTTACACCTAACTTTGCACCTACCAAGACTAGATGGATTCATGACGAAGGAGCAAACCTTTCAATGATTTATGACCCACAAGTACAAAAGCCTAAAGCTACGATTTTTTAAAACTTCCAGATACATCTCTATCAAGTGTACTTGGGAAGACTTCTTTTGGAAACTAAGGGGATCATAGACGAAGTAGGGATCTTTTGTATGGCCTTTGGGCCGTGCCGATCGATCTTTTTCATTGGCCCATTTTTTATTTAAATAAATAAAATGGTAGCTGACGCAATTTAACCAAAAAAAAAAAGAAATGATTTATTTAAAAACAAGTCCAAATTAAATTAAAAAAGAGAGAAAGAAGTCTAAAAGTAGGGGGAGGGGAGGGAAAAGAAAGAAAAAGTACAAAAAAAAAATTAAAAAGCCACATTTTAATTAGATTTACACATGTTGAATGATAATTGGTGCTTGTACACTTT
>JAOTQJ010187408.1:3712-22079 GCA_025642045.1 Solanum sejunctum | reverse complement strand
ATAAACAACAAGAGTCAAGAGAGAGTCAAAGCTTATAACATTACACATGACATGTCCAACAATACCTCTACTACATAGATAAGAGCGAGGGCCAAGATAAGCAACCGGGCTCATCCTCATAGTTAACATTTAAATAAAAGAAAGGTAGTCTTAGAATATAGCATGAGACAATTAGCAACATTCTCGGAATGGAGAACTCATCAACAAGCTTGAGTGGAATCATACTAGCCACATGAATGAGGATGCTTAAGCGGGGTTTCAATTCCTACATGGTAACATCATGTAGGCGTAGAGTATGCATTAGTACGTTTGAATGTATACGATGCAATGCAACAAGTGATAAGCACCATACGCAAGATGCATAACATAGGCAACGGGTAAACATATGGCAATATGATGTATGAATGATGCTTGAAGTAAAACCATGCTTTAGAACATAATCCATGTGTATGGAGAGACCACTTTAGTGAATATCCAAGGCCTATCACCTCCTTGGAGAAGTGCATAAGGTACAAACCCCTTCATGTAGTTGATGAGGTGCAAACCCCATAACGTGGTTAATGGAGTACAAACCCCTTAAAGTGGTTATCAAGGTACAAACCCCTCGACATGATTGCATGGGTTTGCAACCTCCTGAGCAAGGAGATTGAGGTACAAACCCCTCAACAAGGTTACCCAGGCCTACAACCCCCCGAGTAAGGCTTAATCATTTTCCCTACACCATAGAGATAATATCATATACATACATTCCTTTAATCATCATATAATCATTCAACTCATAAGACATATATTAGACCTTCAGATCCTCAAGAAATCATAACCCAGACATTTTATCAAACACTTGGCGGGTGTGTAGTGCTAGTGTAAAATCATGTATTTTAAGAGTGGAATCATGCTAGAAAATTTAATATAAAACTATCAATAGATACTTGGTAACACCCTCAATCAACATACATCAAAGCCCTTCATCAAATCTTATAATAGACCTTATATTCATAGCTCAAAACAAGCTAAAACAACCATACTTTCATGAAACCCCAACATAGTGTGTAGTGAAATTCATGATAGATAAGACCCATGAGTAAATTAACTTTAAATCATGCAATTTTATGTAAAAGAGAGCTTGGGTATCACGGGTGAAAGGAACCCATGAAAGAAACCCACATACCTTGACTTTGGAGAATCCTTGAAGAAGATTGGAGATGGAGACTTGAAGCTTGAATGAGAACCTTGAGATTTGGATGATTTTTGAGACTTGAATTTATGAGTGAAATATTGGCTAAGTGTTTGAGTGAGTGTTTAAGAATGTATTGAATGATATGAGGGTGAAATAAAGCTAAGTGTAAGTATTTTCATGTTTGGGAACATGTAGGCGCAAGACCTAAAGGCCTTGGACCGGACAAGAAACATAGTGCACAAAATACACTGTGGCATGCCATTGGCGCGTCATGGCAGGAGCGCGATAACCTTATTGGAATTTAAGTTTGGGAAAATAAAATTGTGATTTGTTTGCTCTAAAATTGGATTAGACCCATTTTCCACTCAATTTGACCCTCTGAACAAGAATATGAAGTCGAATTTATGATATTACTCACAGATTTTAATATATATGGAAATTACATTTTTGGACACTTTCGAGGCATATGTTCGGACACTTTTTGGGGTCGTTTCAATATCTCCCCCTTGGGAACATCCATCCCTGAATGTCAAAGAAACGTATATGAGAGATGCAAACATGACAATTTCAATCCATATAAGGATGCAATAATACACTTAAACATCATTTCAAAAATCTCAACATAAGTGTAAAATTATGAGGAACTTGTCAATTTCAACATGAATGTATGTAATGACATGAGGGCTGAACTTAAGACTTGAGATCATATAAAGGACTTAAAGTAATACCTTAGGCTTGAGTAGAGTGAAAAAGATAAGGGTATTGCTTTTGCATATCCACTTCGGCCTCCCTAGTAGCACTTTCGACTTGTTGGTTCCTCCGAAGGACCTTAACGGAAGCAACTTCCTTGTTGAGGAACCTTTTCACTTGCATATCCAAGATCTCCACTAGAACTTCTTTATATGTCAAGTTTTCTTCAACTACTCCCGCAACATCAACAGGCACAATAGCATTAGGATTACCCACACACTTCCTCAACATAGACACTTGGAAGACCGGATGAACCAATTCTATTTCTCTAGGCAATCCAACTCGTAGGCCATTTTACCAATCCTCCTTATTACCCTATAAGGACCCACATATCTAGGACTCAACTTGCCCTTCTTACCAAAATGGACCACACCCTTCATGGGTGACACCTTCAAATAAACCCAATTACCAACCTTGAATTCAAGATCCCTTTTTCTCACATTGGCATAAGACTTTTGGCGACTTTGGGATGTTTTCAACCTTTCTCCAATCATACTTACATTCTCCATAGCATCCATAACCAGATTCGGACCCAATAAAGCCACCTTAAAATCTCAAACCACCCAACCGGTGATCTACAAAGTCTACTATAGAGAGCTTCGAAAGGAGCCATACCGATGCTAGAATCATAGCTATTGTTGTATGCAAACTCAATCAATGGAAGATTATCATCCCAACTACTCTTAAGCTCCAATACACAAGCCCTAAGCATATCCTCAAGTATTTGCATAGTTCTTTTGACTTGGCCATCCATTTGAGGGTGGAAGGCCGTACTAAGCTTAACCTTGGTTCCAAGACCTCTTTGGAAAGACCTCCAAAAGTCTGAAGTGAATTGTGCACCACGGTCCGATATTATGGACAAAGGAACCTATGTAAACTCACTAAGTCATGAATATACAACCTAACATAATCTTTTGCCCATATGTAATCTTAAAGGTAGAAAGTGAGCCGATTTTGTCATCTTATCAACTATAATCCACATGGAATCAAAACCCTTTCTAGTCTTGGGCAACCCAACTATGAAATCCATTTAATCTCTTCCCGCTTCCAAGTAGGAATATTTGTATTTTGGGTTAGGCCACCAACCTTCGATGTTTGGCTTTTACTTGTTGGCAACTATAGCAATCGGAAACAAATTTGGTTATGTCCCTCTTCATGCCTCCCTACCAATACACATCTCTCAAATCCCTATACATCTTAGTACACCCAGGGTGAATAAAATAAGAAGAACCATGAGCATCATCAAGAATCCTTTCCTTCAAGTTATCAACACAAGGCACATACAACCTACCTTGGTACCTAAGGGAGCCATCTCCCCCTTGGGTGAAAATCTCCATCTTACCATCTTTTACCAATGCCTTCAATTCTAACAAAGTGGTGTCAAGATTTTTCTTAGATTTCGCCTCCTCAATAATGAAGATTTAGAACGATCAAAAACAACAATACCACCATTATCCTCCTCTTCTAACCTAACTCCCAAACTAGCCAACTGATGGACCTCTCTAGCCACCTCTTTATCACCACTATCAACATGAGCTAGGCTACCCATAGACACCCTAGTCAAAGCATCTGCCACAACATTAGCCTTACTAGGATGATAATGCACACTCATATCATAATCCTTAAGAAATTTTATCCACCTCCTTTGCCTCAAGTTAAGATCCTTTTGAGTGAAAACATATTGGAGGCATTTATGATCGGCGAACACATCAACATGCACCCCATATAAATAATAACACCATATATTTAATGGAAATACCACAATGACTAGCTCAAGATCATGAGTAGCATAGTTCTTTTCATGCACCTTGAGTTGCCTAGAAGCATAGGCTACGACCTTACCATTTTTCATTAGAACACAACTCAAATCAACTCTAAATGCATCACAATACATAATAATAAATCCCTCTAGCCCTTCCGTTAGAGATAAAATAGGAGCGGACACAAGCTTATCTTTTAAGGTTTGAAAGCTCCTCTCACATTCATCGGTCCACACAAACTTAGCCTTCTTTTGAGTCAATTTTATCATAGGAGATGCAATAGAAGAGAACCCATTCAAAAATCTCATGTAGTAACATGCTAAGCCCAAGAAGCTCCTAATATCCGACGGGGTCAATGGTCTAGGCGAATTTCTAATCACATCTATCTTTTTAGGATCAATCTTTATACCATCCCCCGACACACATGACCTAGGAAGGCAACCTCTTTCAACCAAAATTCATATTTTTCATACTTCGCATACAATTTCTCTTCCCTAAACCTTTGCAACACTATTCTTAAATGACCCACATGCTCCTCCTCACTATGCGAATAGATCAAAATATCATCAATGAAGACCACAACCAATGAGTCAAGGTAGGGATTGAAGACTCTATTCATAAGATCCATGAAGATGGTGTATTGGTCAACCCAATGACATTGCAACAAACTCATGATGCATATACCTTGTTCAGAAGGCATCTTGGGAATATCATGCTCCCTTACCTTCACTTAATGGTACCCAGACCGAAGATCAATTTTAGAGAAGTGGCTAGCCCCTTGCAATTGGTCAAACAAATCATCAATTTTTGGAAGAGGACACTTATTCTTGATGGTGACCCTATTAAGTTGCTAATAGTCAATACACATTCTAAGAGACCCATCCTTATTCTTCACAAACAACATCGGTGCACCCCAAGGTGATTGGCTAGGCCTAATGAAATCTTTCTCCAACAAATCCCTCAATTGGTACTTCAACTCCTTTAACTCCGCTGGGGCCATGCAGTAAGTGGGAGTAGACATAGGTTGAGTATCGAGAAGGAAGTCTATACCAAAATCTATTTCTCTTTCAAGAGGAGGAAATGTCATTTGGAAGGACATAAAGGAACTCATTTACAACTAGAACAAGCTCTCTAGGAAGGACCTTGGACTCTACATCCTTAACCCTCATAAGATGATAAAGACACCCCTTAGAGAATAATTTACGGGCTTTAATGCGAGAGATGAACCTACCCTTGAGCACCATAACATGACTCTCCCACTCAAGAATGGTTTATTTGGGAATTGGAATTTGACCCTACTGGTTCTACAATCAATAGAAGCATAGTATGCATGCAACCAATCCATCCCAAGAATGGCATCAAAATCAACCATGTACAACTCAACAAGATCACAAGGCAATATTTTATGCAAGATGCAAATGGGACAATTTCTATAGACCTCCTAGCAACAATAGATGTACCAATAAGAGTAGATACCTCTTAGGACTCACATAACAATTCAAATTCAACATGGAACTTTTTGGCAACAAAGGGTGTGATAAAAGAGAGAGTGGAACCCGAATCAATCAATGCATACACATCAAAGAGATTTTTGACATATCGGTAACAATGTCAGGCACCTTATCAACCCCTTGCCTCCCATGCAAAGAATAAAACCAATTGTGCCTTGGGGCATCATCTTGTTGGCCACCTCTCCCTAAAGGAACTACATTAGGGCCTTGTGGACAAACCTCCTTACCCTAGTTGCGATTTCGGGGGAAATTTATCACCTTATGACCAATTTCCCTACAACCATAGTAAGCATTAGTATCCCTCAAGAATGAGCCACTATGACCCCTACTACATTTTGGACACCCACCATTAGGAACCACACCTCCAACACCTTGATCCCTTGGAAAAGCATTGGCAGTCCTCTTTTGGAATGCATAAGAAGACCCTTGGCCTTATAGAATCGGCCACCCTTTCGACTATGGAACTTTCCATCAAAATGGGCACTCTTGGCCTCATGCCCCCTTATCTTTGTCAACTTCTCCTCCTCTATTTGCTCAACATATGTAATCAAATGGGACAAATTCGTGTCACTAATCAACATGGTAGATCGATAGTCCTCATTCACCAAGCTAGAAACACCCATCATAAATTTTTTCATCCCAGACCTTGAGTCGGCCACTTAGTGTGGAGCATATTTTGAAAGTTGGTTAAACTTGAGAGAATACTCCCTCACACTCATATAACCTTGTTTCAAATTCATAAATTCCACCAATTTGGCCTTCTTAAGCTCAAGAGGGAAGAACCGATTAAGGAAAGCCACCTTGAACTCCTCCCAAAGTACCATAGTGTTGACCTACTTCTCCGCTTTCCATTGATTGTACCATATTTGTGCTACCCCTGTGAGTTGGTAGGCCACTAACTCTGCCTTATCCTCCGACCTCATACCCATGATACCTAAAATCTTGTAGACCTCATCAATGAACTCTTGAGGATCCTCACTCACCTTTGACCCATGGAATTCCGGGGGATTCATACTCATGAAATCTCTTACCCGAGATGCCGATGTAGGAGCATGAGGGGATTATCCCCCTTGGTTATCTTGATTAGCCACAACTTGTGCAAGCAAAGTGATAACATCTTGAAGATCTCCATTAGCCAGTTGCCCCTCAGCTGTGCGGGCTCTTTTCCATCTCGTGTTAGGCATGATCTAGCATAGCAAAGGACAATTGTCAGGGAGAAAACCTTACCTCAACTACTATATCATGACATAGAGTAAGAATGGGTAAAATGATTCAAGCCCTAATATGTTGAATTGCATAGATATATTGAAGATCTGAATATGCATTGTCCCTTTAAAGTTTGATTTAAGCATGGGAATCTAAATTGTGATTTAAATATGGATTTTACTTATGAACTTTCTTGAATTTCATATTGAATTGTTGATTTAAGATTTAATCTATATTACCCATTGCTATTCACATTTCATTCCTGGCATATGCATTCATGAGCGTTCAACTTTATGAAATTATCAATGGGTTAAGCTTATATATACAACAGCAACAACATACCCACTAAAATCCCTTAAGTGGGGTCTGGGAGGGTAGAATATACACAAACCTAACTACTACCTCCTAGAATTAGAGAGGCTATTTCCTAGAAACCCTCATCTCAAAAACCTATAAGCAGAATAAACTAGATATAAAAAAAAAGAAAGGAAAAGGGAATAGCAAGGGTGACTAATAATGGAAAGCACATAACAATATGTAAATACGATAAATTTAACACTCAGACAACTGATAATGACAGATATCATACCATGTCCCATGACCAGATATCCACCTAACCCTACCAACTAATTAACCTACTACTCTAATCAGCGACCTCTACTCCTTTCTATCTAAGGTCATGTCCTCAGTGAGATCAAGTTTTGCCAAATCCTGTCTGATCACCTTTCCCCAATACTTCTTCAGTCTAGCTCTACCCTCTTTATGTCTCCCAAAACCAATCTCTCGCACTTCCTAACAGTAGCATCGATATTCCTTCTCTGCACATGTCCAAACCATTACAGTCTCGCTACCCTCATGTTATTAGCCATAGGGGCCACCTCTAGCTTCTCCTGAATGGCCTCATCCCTAATCTTATCACTCCTAGTGTGGCCACACATCCATTTCAATATCCTCATCTCTACAATATACATCTTCTGAACATGTGCATGGGTTATGCTCACACACGCTTTATGAAAATGATTTCACTGAGTTAAGCTCATATATATGGTTATGACAAGAATATAATCACATAAATGTCTATTAATATTGGCTCTTTGAGCATATTGGATGTTTATACCATATTATTTTTGTGAAAGAGTTATTCCTATGCATGAAAAGTATGTATTGAAATTTGATTTGGCTTTTGCGCCCAAGTGTAAATGATTATGAAGAATGTGTGGCTTTCGTGCCCAAGTGTGCATTTGAAATAATTTGAAATGACTTATGTCTCTTGTGAAAACATGTATATGTATAAGTATTCTTGTAGGATGATGACTTAGCACTGATGGATTGGGGGTGTCAGCGCTCCAAAGGTCCTCTTCCTTTCCTTGAACTATATGCCAAGATAGGTATATGGTAGCCATTAACAAAATGAATAGGTCATAAGGAATGTCTACACAATGATATGATATGATATGATCTTGGAAATCCTTCTGAAATGACTGGGTCATAAGGAAGGTGTCACGACCTAAGCCAGGTCTTAGAAGTGACACGATGCAAGGGAAACCCAAAAGGATCTCTAGCAAGCCTCTTAGCATATCATTACACATCCTTGGCTGTGGAAGCAATAAAATAATAACAAAAGATAGTAAATAGGGATAATTGGGGCTAGGAAAATCTTGTATATAATAAACAACAAGAGTCAAGAGAGAGTCAAAGCTTATAATATTACACATGTCATATCCAACAATACCTCTACTCCATTGATTAGAGTAGGGGCCAAGACAAGCAACCAGTCTCACACTTATAGTCAACATTTACATAAAAGAAAGGTTGTCTTAGAACATAGTATGAAACAATAAGCAACGTCCCCAGAATAGAGGACTCACCAACAAGCTTGAGTGGAATCGTACTAGCTACATGGATGGAGATGCTCAAGCGGGCGTTCCTACATGGTGACATCATTTAGGTATAGAGTATGTGTTAGTACATTTAAATATACTAAATATGTAGGATGCAATGCAAAAAGTGATAAGCACCATAAGCAAGATACATAACATAGGCAACAGGTAAACATATAGCAATATAGTATGTATGAATGATGCTTGAAGTAAAACCATGCTTATATAGAACATAATCCATGTGTAAGGATAGATAAATTTAGTAAATATCCAAGGGCTACCACCTCTTTGGAGAGGCACGCAAGGTATAAACCCCATCATGTGGTTGATGAGGTACAAACTCCCCAACATGGTCTATGGAGTGCAAACCCCCCAATGTGGTTGATGAAGTACAAAACGTCTAACATGGTTATCAAGGTGCAAACCCCTCAATGTGGTTGCATGGGCCTACCACTTCCTGAGTGAGGCGATCGAGGTATAAACCCCTCAACAAGGTTACTCGGGCCTACAAAACCCGAGTGAGGCTTGGTCATTTTCCGCACACCATAGAGATAATATCATAGACATACCTTCCTTTCATCATCATATAATTATACAACTCATAAGACATGCATTAGACCTTCAAATCCTCAAGAAATCATAACCAGGACATTTTATCAAACACTTGGCAGGTGGGTAATGCTAGTGTAGAACCATGCATTTCAAGAGTGGAATCATGCTAGAAAATTCAATGTAAAACCTCCAATAGATACCTGGTAACACCCTCAAGCAACAAACATTAAAGCCCTTCATCAAATCTCACAATAGACCTTATATTCATAGCTCAAAAGATGCTAAACAATGATACTTTCATGAAACCCCAATATAGTGTGTAGTGAAATTCATGATAGATAAGACCCAGGAGTAAACCAACTTTAAATCATGCAATTTTAAATAAAAGAGAGCTTGGGTATCACAGGTGAAAGGAACCCATGAAAGAAACCCTCACACCTTGACTTTTAGAGAATCCTTGAAGAAGTTTGGAGATGGAGACTTGAAGCTTAAATGATAACCTTGAGATTTGGATGAGTTCTGAGACTTGAATTTATGAGTGAGATACTTGTCTAAGTATTTGAATGAATGTTTAGGATTATCTTGAATGATATGAGGGTGAAATAATGCTAAGTATAGGTACTTTTCACATTTGGAGACACTTAGTCCCAAGACCCAAAGGCCTTGGACCGGACAAGAAAAATAGTGCACAAAATACACTGTGGCGCGCCCTTGGCGCATCGCATTGGGGGCGTGGAAACCTCATTGGAATTCAATTTTTGGGAAAATAAAATTGCAATTTGTTTGCTCCAAAATCAGGATTAGATCCATTTTCCACTCAATTTGACCCTTTGAACAAGAATACAAAGTTGGATTTTTGATATCATGCATGAATTTTGAGATACATGGCAATTACGACTCTGGCCACTTTTGAGGCACATTTTGCGCACTTTTTGGGGTTATTTTAGAAGGTGTTTATCACACCAAAAGGACTGGATTGTAAAGTATGGTGTTGATTACCCTCGGCAAGTAATCTTCTTTTATCGATGCAGGGTCTACATTAGGAGAAATCATGTAATAGCTCACATAAGTTTGAGATGTCGATTATGGTCCCATCACTACTATATTAGCATTATTACATTTCATGTGTCATGGATTTTATGGCATATTATTATTTTACTTTTCCTTACTATACCTGATTTTTTATATTATGTGCCCTTGTCATCTAACATTGAATGCAGGTTTGGTTAGTCATATGCATTGCATGCATGCATACTTAGTATATTGGAACATACTAAGGCATACTTTTTGCCTTCCCATGCTTGATTTATATACTCTATCTAGAGTGGGGGTGGAGAGTCTACACTAGTTGGACTCATTGTTCGAGGTCCAATATATATTGGATGCCAGCCTGATTAAGGCTGAGGAAACCCCGGTAGCACTCCATGAGCACCATACCAGCCAACTCCCATGCTAGAGATGTTCGCCCCAGTGCCACCACCTGAGGTTCCACCCACCACCACCACTACTTCTGCCATAGAGAAGAGGCCACCACAGACCGACGTAGATGAGAAAAGAGGGCCCACAAATACTACTCCTGCACCATAACCCACTTCATCATGGACAATACTCACGGGCATGGATTACGTGTCCACAATATCTACACAGGCCACGACGTAGAGATTATCATATGCTGAGTCGCAGTTGACTCAGTTAGTTTGGTAGATGAGGCCTTGGGTCCTTTAGGTGATTACAAAGACAAAGGGTTGTATGCAAACATACCCAATCATTGGTATTTAAGATAGTCGTTTCTTCTAGGATGGTCGTATTAATGCCTTTGAGATGAGGGTCCAACAAAGTCTGAGTACTACTCAGCCAACAGATATGATGGCTATCCAGATAGATATCTAGCAACTCTGAGCAGACATGACAATAGTATTGGTAGCACCGGTGACACTACCAATAACAACACTCCCGGTGTTGGTGGTTGATCTATTTGCTCCTGAGGAGCATACATAACCTTTTTATGGGAAGAGGGCCCACCCGAATGATGATCCAAATATAGTATGATTACATATGTGGTTGATAGAGCAGGAGGAGCTCGAGCTTGTCTTAAGATAGTCAAGACAGGACAAGGAGCTATGAAAGGTTCCTGGACTTGAGTAGATGAGGGGTGCTAGCTCATCCTGCCATGGTACTATTTCTGAGAAGGCCTTCATACAGGTTGAGGGTGGCCAAACTCAGCCAAACACTAGCACTTAGGTGCGCAAGTATGTTCTTTGACCCTTGTGCTTTATTTTGTTTTGATTATGTGCATTGAGAACAATGCACTGCTTTTTCGATGGGGTGTGGGTAGTATGGGCCTCAGTGAAGTCTAAGTAGCTTGGGTCCATAACTACCCCAAATTTTGAATCCTAGGATTTTTTTTACCTGTGTTCTTTTTCTCCATGGATATCTATTTTCTATTGAACCGACATATTTAGGATGTGTAGATAGTATTTGTAGCATCTAGTATTGAGATTTGTGGCATATGTATGTTTTTGTGAATTTTGTGAAAAATGATATCCACCAATTTTTGATTAGTTAGTCTAGATAGAAACCATGCATATTTAAGTGTATTGGCAATGCTTGTTCTGATAAGTGAGGGTAAATTGAGATAAAAAACATGATCTGGGAGTCTTTCTTTGATAATGTAATCAGTGCCATGTGAGTGTGAGCTTAATTTGCTAAATTCGTGTATTGTGTTTCAATTCAGAACTTACGCTGTTACTCTAATTTAAATTGTAGGTTAGTTGAATTAGGAAAGAATCTTTGGCCATTGTTCTTAAAAGTTCACTTAGCCTAAATGACCAACCAAATTTGTGGAACCCTTGACCCTAATGCTTGAGCTTAACATGTACCTCTTCTTTGTATAAACCTAAATGAGTTAGCCTTATTAGTTGTGAAATTGTCCCTGTTCCTTCCTTGAACATGTGCACCTTGACTGAGGCAAAAAGCATAAGTTGAGGGTGGCTACCAAAAGTGGCCCTAGTTCTGAGGTTGGATAATATACACCTCAACTCAAGCCAAAAGCCTAAGTTGAGAGTGGATGGTGTAAGGGTAAAACACAAAATGAGGGGGGAAGTTAATAATACATGGAAAAGGAGTAAAAATGTGTTCTGGGTGCAAGAAAAATAAGTGATGCCTTAGTGATGAGCTAAAAAGAAAAATAAAGTGTAAAAACAAGGCAAAAAGGTGAAAAAATGAAAAGAAAGCATCTAGAAAAGCTTGAAATAGGAGAAAAGGGAGAATGGAATGAAATTAACAATGTTGGTAGGACAAAAGTGTAGAAAAATACAGTGTTAAGGAGGGTCTTTAGTCACTATGTTCCAAAACTATCATACCAAAGCCCTCTGAGCCTACCTTACAAGCCTATAAGCTCTTAAAGTGGTCCTAGTCCAAGTAGTCAGAGGTCTTAGTAATGAGTATCGCGGCAAGATGTGGTATCGGGCATGATACATGAACGTCTTTTATGAGAGTGAGTGATTTGGAGAGTCCCAAGGTTATACATTATTGAAAACATCATTGAATGTGAGATATGAGTCTTCTTTCTGTGAGGACACTTGTAATGCATTGTTAACATTAGGCTCATTGTGATTGTGTCTTGGTGATAGTACCTTACTTGTCATAATTGCATTGTCATATGCATCGGTCTATACAGGTTTGCTGGATAGCTATCTTATTGTGTTTTAAAAAGTAGGTGTGGGTATTAGGTTGAGGTTTGTGTGTTATTATGCTACTTATATAGATTAAGTCCGTCACTTGAGGGCCAACAATAATTTTAAGTTGAGGGTGTTGATGTGCTGTCAAAATACAACACTTTTGATATTGCAAACTTGAAATTTTGTATGTTTTCAATGCGATGTTAGTGGATTGATGTGTTTAAGTGTTCATTTGCAGGATCTCAGGGTTGACGTTGATTTGGGGAAAATATGCAGAAGTTGCCGATTTTTGAGGATTCACAAGACCCTTTACGGGTCGTAGAGTATTCTGCGAACCGTGAAGGAGGTTTCTTGTACAATTCCAATGAGGGGTAGATTTTTGAAGTTTGGTCTATTAACATATAGACGGGTTGTGAAATAATTTATGAGTCATAGATCATGTCTCATACCCTAAGGATCAAAGAAGGAGGACTTTCAGAAGTTTCATCAAACAAAACCCTTATGAGTTGTAGAACCTTTTACAAGCTCTGGAGGGGTGCTGTAGAAGTCAAGTCCAGCTTTGCAGCAACAAAGTACGAAACCCTGACAATGGGTGTAAACACCATACGACCCATAGTGCATCTTGTGAAGCATGCCAACCCAGTTATCCTATTTTTTTAAGGACTTGTATTTTCAATATTATAAATAGGATTTTAGGTTATTTTTCTTAGAGAGTTCAAAGAGGCAACAAGTGTAGAGTGAGATACAGTAGAAAAGTATATTGGAGAGTTAAGAAACATTTGTATAGTTTAATTTCATCTTCTGATTACAATCTTGTGATTCTCATAGAAGCTTGGATTTTCTTGTGCTTAATTCAATTATGTAAGTGCTCTATTATGTTATTCAAATTCATAAGTATTGCATTTACACAAATCATGAGTAACAAAATCTATAACTAGGGTTGTGTAACCCATGAATAACTAATAAGGTAAAATCAGATAATTCATAATTCTTGAAAAGTATGAATGCATGCACTAATTAATTCTCTTTGTTTTGCATGTGTTCTAGTGGTAGCCAACATTAGAACCTGCCTAGTGTTAGTAACTAGGCCAAGGTAGTAAAGAATAGGAAAGAAGATTAATTAACAAGATTTAATCGATGTTTCTTATCTAATCAATCAAACTGGGCTAAGGGGAAGTTGTATTGGGGCAATAGGTAAGGTTTAGTAATGTCACACTATAGGGATGGACCAAGTCATGTTGTGAAATATGTCTCTCATCTGGACTAAAGGGTTTGGTGAACTTAACTTATCGTTCTGCATGCTACACACTATAAAAGAATTAGATTATCCAGTGATACTAAGTGAGGGAATCATGGAGAACACAATACCCTAGCATCTCTCCATATTGGTTGACCTCTTTTGTTAGTAAGGATTACTTCTTACTTTTTACTACAAACCCCCCTTCGGGGAGATAAATTGGTTAATAAACCAAATTGCAGAATTAAATTCTTCTATACCTACCATATTCCCTTAGGTTCGACGCTAACCTTGGTTAGGTTCTATATCTTGAAAATGATCGCTTTAGCCTTAAAAAGGAGGTATATCTTGGGCGACATCAAGGATCTAACCATGTAGAGATCGGAGACTACCTATATCCACTATTTGACAGCTAGGTGGGATTTGAGAAAGGATTGTGGTTAGTCCTATCTTCCAAGGTGAAACCACCATATTTCTACCTTTTGTTGCTTTCATTTGTGTTATTTACTTTGAGGATGAGCCCAAAACATATCTTGGTCCGTATCCAATCTTATGACTAGAAGCATTGTTGGATATCTTGTAGACTCTTGTACGGATATATGCTATGTGTCGATTTGGAGATTATGATTATGGTTAACTATTGGAATGGTTATTATGGATTGATTATGAATATTATGATAGGATTCATGTTATAATATGAAAGATCCTAAGCCCCGCTTGCCCCTATAGCGTGAGTCATACTTACCCGCCTCTTAGTCCTTATCTACTACGTGTTATGTGAATCCAAGTTAATCCCTATCCTTATAATATCTCCATAGCGTGAGTCCTACATTCCTGTTACTTAGAATTATATGTTTACTATTTCATATACGCTTCCAAATTGATTATGTGTGAATGGATTCTATGAGGGTTGTTTGGGGACTTTTGGGTTCCCATTCACCATGTCACTCCTAGACCCTAGGATCGTGTCACTACAAAGATGATATCAGAGCACTAGGTTTATAAATAGTCCTTAGAGTCCAACATGACACATCAAGTAAAATCTTACTCATGGGTGTGAAGCACGCTACATCTATGGGTAGATGGCTACAAGGAGTTTTAGAAAATATTTCACTTTTTGATGACTCATATTGTACCATGGATCATGTCTTAGGATTTCCTATATCCATCCCTTCCTACCAAATAGGAAGAATTACTTTGGTCTGTAATGTAATCTAGGAAAGGAAGATGTTGTAGCTGATCTTATAGATGAGGTCAAAAGGGAGTTAGTGAAGGATATGTGTTACTCCCTAGCACACGCAAGTGTACATGGTCTCACAAGTAATATAGTGGCCTAATTAAAGAGCCGAGTTGTCGAACCCAAAGGATTTGAATTAAATCGATAACCAATCTGAGTTATTGCGTTTATGATGCTTGGGTAAAAAAAGGATTTGTGTAAATAAGTAAAATAACTATAAAGAACAAGTTTCTACTAAATTAATTAGAATTTTACTATAGGATATCAATTGATAATTAATTCCAGGGTTATAACCTTTATGACTCTGATTAGCCTTAACAATATCTATTCTAGTTTCCTGATTATTGATTCACGGGGTTTAATTTAGATAAATAGGGTTGCATGCCTCTGTCGGCCTACCGTTTTGACTACCTAACTACATCATTGAGGGGGTATAGACAGACTAATAAAAATGCATTAAAGTTCTCTCCTGTATTATGAACTGAGCGAGGTGTAAGGGTAGTTGTCACTGGTCTCCCTTACATGAGTCAACCTAGTTTCCTAGTGTTGAACAAGCTCCCTATACTACTGCATTCTATCCATTCCAACATCTATCTAGAGTGAACAACTAATTTACCCCCTAGTTGATCAGGCTAAGAAGTATAGATAAAAATAACATAGGAATAATTGAAAGAAACCATTCATAGATATTCAAAGTTAAGAACTACACATTGTCTGTGGATACGACCCCAGAATATGGAGACTTAGCCACTCATGAACCTTAAATACATCATGAATGAATTGGAAAACATCAAAAATCAAAGACTAAAGATTAAACCAACCAAAATATTGTGGAAAAACATTCTCCGTCGTTCCTACTGCAGTTCTTGCATAAAAATAGAATGTCTAACCTAAAGAGTATGATAGAATAATAATAAAAATCCTATAATTTAACTTTTTCATATTTGGTCCTCGAGTCCGTGATGTAGACCCCTGTTTTTTCTGACTTTTCACCTAATTTGCTGATTGGGCAATTTTACACTTCTTTTGCACAGGTCCGTGATGCGAACCTTGCACACTTTTCAGCTTTATGCCTTTTTCTGAATTTTTTGCTTCCACAACCTTGTTTCATGTCTGCCACATGGACTTTTTGTCTTTTGGCTGCTTCACCTGACTTTTATCTTAAGAATTTAGAGCTGTGTTCTTCCCTCAATTCTGGGTTTGACTCTAAATTTTCCAATTAAAGCAAAATCCTACAAAAACACAACCAACTAGAGCACTCGACCCTGTGTTAGCAAAATAAGAGAAAAATACACTAGAATACCTCACCTCTATGCATTTACCCTCTGACTTGTCTCTATTTATGAACATTATTGGCTAATTAGGCATATCAATACACCTAAGATCACCACTCCATACTTAGAGCTTTGTTCATCCTCGGGCAAACTAAGACACGTGCATGTGACTCCCTATGGTAATTTGTACAATGAATATCATATGACTGGATTTCTCTGAACCATGGTGAACAAATTTCAGCGCCCTAGGCAGAAACTATTTGCTCCTAACACTCTTGTTTAAATGCGGATTCATGCAAAATGTTTGATAGTTACTCTACATAACACCCCACACCTTACACGTGCTTGTCCTATGCACATGAAACATGATATGGCTTTGTCAAATTATCTCCTATTTTTAAAAAAGTGCTTGAATCTCATATTAAAGGGCGATATGTGCATCTAATGCTTAAAAGGGTCGAGTGTATACAAGGTTTAAGTCAAATTGAGGAGATTGCGGGCTTAAACAAAGTGAGAGAATTTAGGTGCATGCAGGAGTTAGGAAGCTAGCAAGTGAGTCACCTACTCGCTAAGCTTAAACTTGCTAGCTAGACGGAGATGACGCCCAACACCGAATTTATCCAAGTCTGATAGTGAATAAAGTCCATGTTAAGGATGTAACTTGAGCCCATATTTTAGAATCATAAATGGACAATATCTATAGCCCAAGAAGAATAGGAAAAAGGCCCAAGTACATGACATCTTACTTAATAGTTTGGGTCCAAACTAAGTAAGGAGAAAGGGAAAAAATAGGCAGCCAAGGCCCATTAGTTTGCGACCCAATAAGGCCCAAGTGAAAGGGAAAAATGATACATTACTAACTTGATAAAATAAGACTAAATTGTAAAAGAAAGTCAGCCAAAGTAGTCCTATAAAAGGGGTTACAACCAGCACCTTGAATTCATTCTTAGAGTTAGAAAATTTCAGTTTTCACAAAGGTTCTTTGTTATTTTTTCTTGACTTTGTAAAGCAGCCACAAGAAGCTTTTAATGTTCTTAAGGAGGCCCTTAACCTTGAGGTAAGTGATTATAGTTGTGTATTTAGTAAGGTTTCTTCATGAAAAACAAGAGACTATGTTGGTTAGGTATATGCTGAAACTTTTGGACAATATGTGTTCCAAGGGTTGTCGTATACTTTTCTTGTTTATTTGGGAGCTTTTCTCTTCTTAGTTGGCTTGATTATGAAAGAATTTCATTTTTCTTAATTTATTTTAGTTCTGTAGTGATATATACAGGTCATTGCACTATTTGGTTATATGTAAACAATCGAGGTTTAACGTGTTACCCTAAGTGTGTTGTTTTTAGAAATTGTGGGCTGATTGGTTGAGGACTATAGTATCACATCCTCCACCTATTTTAAGGACTATTTTTGAACTATTTTAGGAATTGGTTGAGGACTATGGTCTCACATCCTCCACCTATTTTGAGGACTATTTTTGAACTATTTTAGGACTGTTTTTATGTGTAAATATTGTGCGAACAGTTTGGTTAAAGTTGGTAAAGGTTTGAAATTATTAGCGTCATAATGTAGTAAAGGGACGTAATGTTATGCTGCCTACTTATATGTTGTGTATAATTGTTATGTATTGTGCTTTGTGAGCTATTGTAAGACTGTTAAGGGTATAAAACAAGCTATATATTACTGTGCATAAGAATGTTTATTTGAAAATACGACTATAAGTGGAAAGGTTGAAAGAATACCTTTGGGTCGCTAAATACAAACTTGCTGCCCAGATGTTATTTTTCATAAGATTGGACAGCCAATAGTGTTACTTAGCTGCTAATACTAGTCTTATGGCCTACTCTATTTTAGATAAATATTTGGAGGAAAAGGAGGTTATTTTGAGGTAATAGCGAGGTGGTACAATGAGGTATGTAAGGCTACTTGATTTCGTATTACTTGGCATGAAATTTAAATTCTTCTTTGGCATATAAAGGCACTTACTAACTCTAACACATTTATTAATCATGTCTCCACTCTTTCACATGTTTATATGCTCCTATACATAGTCACCTTCAAATCTTCATATATACATGGATACCAAGTTACATGGGCTCTTGTTGC
>JAOTQJ010187387.1:0-22084 GCA_025642045.1 Solanum sejunctum | reverse complement strand
CAAGCCTATTCGGTTGTGATAATATAGGAGCGGACAAAAGTCTATCCTTCAATGTTTTAAGATTCTCTGACATTCATTGGTTCACTCAAACATAACCTTCTTTTGAGTCAATTTGGTCATAAGGGAAGCAATGGAGGAGACCTATTCATAAATCTTCTATAGTAACCTGTAATACCCAAGAAGCTCCTAATATCCAACATGGTCAATGGTCTAGGCCAATTTTTAATTATATTGGTCTTCTTAGGATCCAATTTTCTACCATATCCTAACACTAGATGACCCAAGAATACTACCTCCTTTAACCAAAATTCAGTGTCATGACCCAAGAATGCAACCTCTTTGAACTAAAATTCAACTTATCATATTTAGCATATAATTGCTCCTCCCTCAATCATTACAATAGAACCCTCAAATGACTTATATGGTCCTCTCTACCTTGTGAATAGATCAAAATATCATCAATGTAGACCACAACAAAGGAATCAAGGTAGTGTTTGAATACCCTGTTCATTAGGCCTATGAAAATGGCTAGTGCATTAGTCAACCCAAAAGACATCACAACAAACGCATAATGCCCATATCTTATTTGGAAGGTCGTCTTATGGATATCACACTCCCTCACCCTCACTTGATGATACCCAGATCGAAGATCAATCTTAGAGGAGAAGCTAGCCCCTTGCAATTCATCAAACAAGTCATCAATTTTTTGAAGAGGAGATCTATTCTTTATAGTGACCCTATTGAGTAGCCAATAGTCAGAGCACATTCTAAATGAACCATCCTTCTTTTTCACAAACAACACCGGAGCACCCCCAGGTGATTGGCTAGGCCTAAGAAATCCCTTTTCCAACAAATCTTTTAGTTGCACTTTTAACTCCTTCAAAATCGGCCGGGGCCTTTGGTATTGGGGAATGGAGATATGTTGAGTATCAAGAAGAAGATCTATGCCAACATCTATAGTCTTGTGACCAAACTCCCCATAACCAAAGCATGCATTAGAATCTTTCAAACACGGGCCATTATGACTTCCCACATCTAGTATATATATCAATCGAATCCACACCACCAACACCTTGAGGCCTAGCAAAGTCATCAGTAAACCCCCTATTAGTGGCATTAGAAGGCCCTTGGCATTGATGAAATCTAGCAACCCTTTGGAACTTACCCTCCAAATGGTCCCTCTTGGCCTCATGTCACCTTCTCATTCTCATCTTTTCCTCTTCCGTTCCCTCGGCATAAGTCATCAACTGAGACAAGTCCATGATACCAATAAGCAAGGTGGACTGGCATTCTTCACTCACCAAGTCGGAGACCCCCATCACGAATTTATTCATGCTAGATCTAGGATTGGCCACCAAGTGAGGAGCATACTTTGAAAGTTGATTAAATTTGAGGGCATACTTGCTAACACTCATAGCACCATGTTTCAAGTTCATGAACTCTACCAACTTTACTTCCCTAAGCTTAAGAGGGAAGACTTGATTGAGGAAGGATGATTTGAACTCCTCCAAAAGCACCACTTTACCAACTGCCTTCTCACCCTTCCATTACTCATACCAAATTTTGGTTACCCCTTTGAGTTGGTACACTACCAACTCCACCTTTTTAATCATCCCAACACCCATGATATTTAAGATTTTACAGACCTCATCAATAAACTCTTGTGGATCTTCATCCATATTTGACCCATGAAAACCCGAAGGATTCATCCTAATGAAGTCTCTTACCCTAGCTGCTGGGTTAGTAGCATAAGGGGCTTAGACCCCTTGATTGACTAGGTTGGCTACCACTTGGGAAATCTTAGTGAGAGCATCCTGGAGCTCACCAATTGGTAGGTTGCTCCTTGGGATTTCTGGCCCATCTTTCTCTAGTATTTGCCATGATCTAATATAGGAAAGGACAATCGTTAAGGGAAAAACTTATCACAACTCTATAACACAACTTATAACATAAAGAAGGGAAACATTACCTAAAACGTCTCACAGCCTCCTATTCATAGTCATGGTGCACTTCACAACCATGAATAGTACTATAATCAACACAGTGTATTAGACTCAGAGGATCTATCAACCTAGTGCTCTGATACCAAGTTGTCATGACCCAAGCCTCTGGCTTAGACATAACATGGCCCAAGGGGAACCTGAAGGGACCCTAAAAAAGCCTAATAAAGCATTATTACACATCCTTGGTCGCGAAAGCAATAAATCAAGCATCCAATATAAAAGAATAGGGAAACCGATGATAAGGGAATAACTTGCACAACATCACGGTCGAAAGACAAGCGTTAAACTCATACCATAGATACATAATATATCCAATAACCACCTATAGTACCTACATAAGAGGGGGGACAAGACAAAGTAACCAGGGTCACCCTCATGGAGATAATAGACAATAAATAAGAGTATCTCAATACATAATGGAAGAAAAATAAACTAGGTCCTTGAAGTGGAGGTCTCACCAACTAGCTTGAATAGCAGCAAAGTAGCCATGTGGATGAGGATGATCAACTTGGGAACTAGTTTCTACATGGTGACATCATATAGGTAAGAGTATGCATTACTATGATTGAATGAAATAAGTATGTAGGATGCAATGCAACAAGAAATAGGCATCATATTCAAAATGGATATAAATAGGCAATGGCATAATATAGCAATATGGCATGTATGATCAATGCTAGAGTGAAATATGCTCAAATAACTCATGCTCATATAGGATATCATATGTGTAGAATATACCAAATTAGATTTCCAAAGGTATAAACCACTTGGTACGTTAGTGATGATGCCGCCCCATCATTTAGGTGGTCAAGTACTAACCCTTCACTCGATTGATGCATATAAGCCCCCAACTCGAATGGTTATAATGCCACCCGATCACCTAGGTGGTGCAGAACTAACCCTTCACTCTGTTGATAAGTACAAACCCCCAAATCAGACAGTGATGATGCCACCCCATCACTAGATGGATAAGTACTAACCCTTCTCTCGGTTAATAGGTATAAGTCCCCATTTCGATTAACAGGGTTCTTAGACCCCCGGGATGGGCCATGGTCTTGTTGAATACTTTATATAGAATTTATCATATACATAAGCTCATTTCATCATCATAACTTCATTCATATCATATCTCATGTTGTAGACCTTCTCATTCACAAGAAACCCAAGACAAACATTTTATCAAACACTTGGGGGGTGTATTGGCGGTAAAAGACCTTACAGTTTAGAGGTGAAATTATGAAAGAGAATTTGTTGCTTAACTAGTAATGAATACCTAAAAACACCCCTAAGACATTCACATCAAAACACCTCATCAAATTCAACATTAGATCCAAGATTTAGAGCTCAAAATATGCTAAAACAACCATACTTTCATGAACTCAAATCACTATGCAGTAAATTCCTTTATATATAAGAGCCACATGTAAAATCAATTTTAAATCATGCAAAATTGAGTAAAATGAATTTTAGGGATCCATGACTGGAAGAACTGAATGGCTAAAATATATATACCTTAGCTTTGGAGAAGCTCTTGGTGAAGATTGAAAATGGAGGTTTGAAGCTTGAAAGAAATCCTTAGTTCCCAATGAGGGCTTTGAAGATTGAATTTTGGAGTGAAAATATAGCTAAGTGTTTTCAGGAGTATTGGGAAATGTTTGGGATGATATGAGGGTGAAATATAGCTAAGTATAGGTAAAAGCACATTTGGCGATACTTAGGCCCAAGACCCCAAATCATTCAATCAAGATAAAAAATCACTAGTAGTGAAATACATAAGTCCGAGATGCAAATTTATTGCGGTGGAAAAATTAATACATATCTGCGATAACTGTGCATTGTAGTGCAGTCGCCGATTATCTCTGGAGATTAAAAGTTTAGAAATTTGAAATTGTGATTCGATTACTCTAAAATCAGGGTTAGACACTTTTCCCCCCTAATTTTGACCCACTAAATAAGAATATGAAGTTGAATGTTCAAAATAGAAAATGGATTTTATAATATATGGAATTAAAAATTTTGGGCATTCTCTGGCACATTTTTGCTCACTTTTTGGGGTCGTTACAAGTTGGTAGGCCACTAACTCCGCATTTTCCTCTAAATTGACCCCCATGATGGATAACACATTGTATACCTCACATATGAACTCTTAGAGATCCTCATCCGTCTTGGATCCATGGAACTCCAATGGGTTCATTCTAGTGAAATCCCTCACCCTAGAAGCCGGAGTGGAAGCACGAGGGGCTTGGGACCCTTGGTTGATTTTGTTGGTCATAACATCAGCCAATATTTTAATAGCATCATGGAACTTATCTTGGACTACTCTTCCACCTTGAGAAGTGGGAGGGGCCAGTTGTTAATGGGGTCTACGGGCTATCCTTAATCTCCCTCTTGGAATCAACATGATCTAGAATAGCAAAAAGAATTCTTAAGGGGGAAAAGCCTTACACTTATATATAAAGCATGATATAGACAATGAAGAAGTGAAACATTTCAAAAATGCCTCATAGCCTCCCATTCAAAGTTATGGCATTCTTCACAACCATGAATAAGACTATAATTGATGTTATGTGTTAGATTTCGAGGACCATTAATTGCCTAGTGCTCTGATACTAAGTTTGTCATGACCAAAGCCTATGGTCTAGATGTGACACGATGAATGGGAACCTGAATAGATCCAAACAAGTCTCTTACCATATTAATCACACATCCTTAGTCGCAAACGAAAGGTAAACAACAACAGATATAATAAAAAACGAAGCAAGACTAAGCGAAGTCTTTGATAATCATTAAAGCATTAAAGACTCAAAGTAAAGCATAAGTACATAATAACATCCAACAACACCTCTAATATGGAATGAAGTAGGGCCAAGTCACTTTTCGGGCTCACCCACATAGTAATAAATATTCAATATAAAGAAGTCTCAAAATAGCAAGAGTAATAATGATAGCATCCTCGGACTACAGGACTTACCAAAGCTTACTTCAAAGGATCGTACTAGCCGGACGATCAAATGGTGGTCGGATCCCTAAATGGTAATATCATATAGGCATAGTATGCATTTGTATGTTTGAATATACTAAGTATGTAGGATGCAACGCAACAAAAGATAAACCAATATAGTAAAATGCATAATAATAAGCAATAGATAAGTTTAATCTCAATATGGCATGCATGATGAATGCTTGAAGTAAAACATGCGTATAAATCATTCAACTTGCATAAAACGTAATTCATGCATGGGAAGAGACCCTTCCTGACATAAGTAAGACCAAGTGAGCTACAACTTATAATCTCGATGTGACAACCCAAGCCTAGGGCCTAGACGTGACTGGCGAATGGGGAAACCGAAGGAATCCCAAACAAGGCTTATAGCATATCATTATACATCCTTGGTCGCAGAAGCAATTAAATGTGACATAATAGATAAGCATAAACAAGGGGAATTGGAACTAAGGATACACTTCCATATCATAACAACAATGAAACAAGAGAGAGTCAAGGCTCATAGCATAGATACATATAATGTCCAACAACACCTGTCACGACCTAAGCCTAGGGCCTAGTTGTGACCATTGAATGGGGAACCCGAAGGAACCCCCAAAAATCCATATCGTATATCATTACACATTCTTGGTCACGGAAGCAACTAGAACTAAAATAAGAGACAAATCTAAATAAGAGGAAATTGGGACTAATGATAAACTTCCATATTATAAACATCAAGAGTTAATAGAGTCAAGCTCATAACATAGATACATAACATGTCCAACAACACCTCTACTAAGTAAAAAGGATTTGGGGATAAGACAAAATAACCTGGCTTACGCTCATAGTCAATACATAAGTCAAAGATATAAAGTCTTAGTACATAGCAATAGATCATAAGTAACGTCTCCAGAATAGAGGACTTACAAACAAGCTTGATAGAAGTCGTACTAGCCACATCGAGGGGGAGGATCAAATGATATACCAGTTCCTACTTGGTGACATCATGTAGGCATAGAGTATGAGTTAATATATTTTAATGTACTCAGTATGTAGATGTAAAACAACAAGAGGTAGCTATCATAGACAAAATGCATACTCATACGCAATGGATAGCATACTAACTATTTAGCATGTATAAATGGTTCTTAAAGTAAAATCATTCTTATATAGATCAAAATACGAGTGTAAGGAGTGACCATTATAGCGTAGCCAAGACCTACCACCTCTTGGATAGGCGCATGAGGTACGAACCCCCTAAATCAGGTTGATGAAGTTCAAAACCCCCATCAAGGTTGACAAAGTACAAACCCTCCATCAAGGTTGACAGAGCATAGACCCCCCATAAAGCTAGATAGGTACCAGTCTCCAACAAGGTTACCCGGGCCTACAACCCCCGAGCTAGGCAAATAAGGTACCAACCCCTTGATACCCGAGCCTATAACCCCCCGAGCAAGGCTTGGTTATCCCCAACAATATATAGAGATAATATCACACACACACACACACATATATATATATATATATAGAGAGAGAGAGAGAGAGAGAGAGAGACACACACACACACACACACACACTCGCTTTGTCATCATACGCATACATTAATTTTCATATCATCCTATCATCAATTCATCATCATCTTATGATCATTTCATCATTATATAGTCATTCATCTCATAATACATACGTTGGACTTTCAATTCCTTAAGAATTCATTATCGGATATTTTATCAAACACTCAGAGGGTCTGTAGTGCTGCTGTAAAACAATGCAATTCAAGAGTAAAATCATGCTAGAAAAATTAATTTAAAGCCATCAATATATATTTGGTAACACTCTCAAAAAATATATGAAAAGACCCTTATTAATAACATATCATAGACCTTAGATTCATAGCTCAAAACATAGTAAAACAGCCACAATTTCATAAACCCAACATAGTGTTAGTGATTTTCATGATAAATAAGACCCATGAGAAAATCAACTTTAAATCATTCAAATTAGGGTAAAAGGAGGCTTGGACATAATGGATGAAAGAAATTCACACACCTTAGCTTTAGAGCTGAACTTGACGAAGATTGGAGATGGAGACTTTAAGGTTGAGAGAAAATCCTTAGATCCAGAGAGGGTTTTAAGACTTTAGTTTAGGAGTAAAATTGGTTGTGTTTGAATGAGTATTAGGGAATGTTTTGAATGATATGAGGGTGAAAAATGATTAAGTATAGGCATTTTCACATTTGGGAAAACTTAGACCCAAGACTTAAAAGTCTTGGACTGAAATCAAAATTGGGGAAAATTTAACACTAGTGTTCACTCTTGGCGCGTCGCACCAGGGGCTTGAAAAGCTCTCTAGAATTTGCATTTTGGGAATTTTGAATTTTGATATGGTTGTTGTAAAATCATGGTTAGACCCTTTTACCACTAGTTTTGACCCAATGAACAAGAATATGAAGTCGGAGTTCTAATATGATGCATAAATTTTATGATATATGGAAATTACAAATCCAAACACTTTCAAGGCATATTTTTGGGCACTTTTTGGGGTCATTTCAATATCTCCCCATTGGGAACAATCGTCATTGGATGTCAAAAAGACATATATAAGATGCACAAATATGAAAATTTCAGCCAACATAGAGATGCAACAATGCACTTAAACATCATTTCAAAAACATCACCATAATTGTGAAATCATCATGAACTTGTCAATTTAAACATGAACATATGCAATGACATGGGACAGAACTTAAGACTTGAGATCAAATGAAAGACTTAGATCAGTACCTTATGATTGAGTGGAATGGAAAAGGTAAGGATATCTCTTTTGCATATCCACCCCGGCCTCCCAAGTAGCACTCTCAATTTGTTGACTCCTCTAAAGGACCTTAACAGAAGCCACCTTTTTCTTTCTTAACCTTTTAACATGCCTACCCAAAATCTGAATCAGAACCTCTTCATATGTCAAAGTATCCTCAACAACACCCATAACATGAAGAGGCACAAAGGCATTCAAATGACCCACATATTTCCTCAACATGGACATATGGAACACCGCATGAATCAATTCCATCTCACTAGGAAACGTCAACTCATAAGATACCTTGATAACCCTCCTCATGACCTCATAAGGACAAACATATCATAGGCTTAACTTGCCCTTGTTATCAAAATGGACAACACCCTTCATGGGTGAAACCTTTAGGTAGACACAAGCAGCAACTTTGAGTTCAAGGTCTCTTCTTTTCACATTGACCTAGGATTTTTGATGACTTTAGGACATCTTCAACCTTTCCCTAATCATCCTAAACTTGTCAAAAGCCTCCAAAACTAGATCTAGTCCCAACAAAGCTATCTTACCAAGCTCAAACTATCAGACTAGATCTACAAAGTAGCCTATAGAGAGCCTCAAAAGGAGCTATACCGATGCTAGAATGATAGCTATTCTTGAACGCAAACTGAATCAATGAAAGATGATCATCCCGACTACCTTTAAGCTCCAACACATATGCTTTAAGCATATCCTTAGGGGTTTAGGTGGTTCGCTCAATTTGGCCATCCGTTTGAGGGTGGAAGCTCGTAGAAAGCTTAACTCTAGTACCAAGACCCCTTTGAAATAACCTCTAAAACTGTGAAGTGAATTGTGCCTATGATCCAATATGATTGACAAAAGAACCCCATCCAACCTTACCAAGTTATGAATGTACAACCTTGTATAATCTTCAACCCCAAATGTGATCTTAACCGGTAGAAAGTGAGCCAATTTTGTCATCCTATCAACCACGACCTAAATGGAATAAAAACCCTTTCTAGTCTTGGGCAACTCAACCAAAAAATCTATGTTTATCTCTTACCACTTCTAAGTGGGGACCTCAATGTCTTGGGTTAGGCCACCCAACCTTTCATGTTTGGCTTTGACTTGTTGACAAGTATGACAATTAGATATAAATTTGGCAATGTCCCTCTTCATGCCTACCCACCAATACAAATCCCTCAAGTCTCTATACATTTTGGTGGAACCAAGGTAGATAGAATAAGAAGAGTTATGGGCATCGTCAAGGATTTTTTCTATCAAACCATCAACACACTTTACACACAACTTACCTTGGTACCTAAGGGCACTATCTCCCCCTTGGGAGAAAAGCTCCACCTTGGCCTCTTTCACTAAGGCCTTCAATTCTAACAAAGAGGGATCAATATCTTATTTTTCCATTACCTCATCATTCAAAGAAAACTTAGAGACATCAACAATAACCACACCACTATTACTATCCTCTTCCAACCTAACACGCAATCTAGCCAACCGATAGATCCACCTAGCCATCTCCTTCCCACTTCCATCAACATAAGCTAGGCTACTATCACGACCCAAAGTAAGGTCTAGACATGACACCAATATAGCCTTTTAACTTGTTATTACATATAATTGGTCGTAAAAGCATGTAAAAAGGCGTAAAGTAAGTATAAGGGGCAAGGGACTAAGGGATAGTTTGCAAATTATCACCATCAAGAGATAAAGAGTCTAAGCTCAAATTGTAGATACATAACATATCCAACAAACATCTCTAAGTACATAAATAATAATGGGGGCCAATATAAGGTAATCGATCTCACCTTCATTGTCAAAACAAATATGAAGCAAAGTGTCTCAATATAAAAAAATAGAACATAGAACATAGAACATAGAACAAAGTCCCCGAAATAGAGGACTCACCAACTAAAGTAAGTAGTATTGAACTAGCCATGTGGAGGATGAGGATGGCCAACTTGGGCTTCGATCCCTACATAATGATATCATGTAGGCAAGAGTATACGTTAATGCGTTTGAATGTACTAACTATGTAGGATGTAATGCAACAATAAGCAAGGATCATAGAATAAATGCATAATATTAAGCAACAGACATAATGTGACAATATGATATGTATGTTCAATGTGACAATATGATATGTATGTTCAATACTTAAGTTAAACATGCTCAAGTAAATCATGCTCATATAGGATATAATATGTGAAGAAGAGACCAAGCTATCTGTTCAAGGTATAAGACCCTTGGTGGTTGTATGGTATAAACCCCTCACATGGTTGATGGTAATAACAACTTACAAACATAGTGATGAAGTATAAGCCCCTCACATGCTTGATGAATATAAACCCCCAACATGGTTAGCTGAGCTCTTATCCCCCCGGATCAGGTATAGTCTAATACAACACTTTATATAGAATTTATCATACGCTCTAGTGCAATACTTCATATAGGTATAATCATATACATAATCTCATTTCATTGTCATAATATTATTCATATAATATCTCATGCTTTGAACCTTCAATTCTTTAAGAAACCCTAGCTAGACATTTTATCAAACACTTTGAGGGTGTGAAAGAGGGGTAAAAGACCATGCAATTTAGAGATAAAATCATGCAAGAAAATCTATTGTTAAACTATCAATCAACACTTTGTAACACACCCAAGAAATTCACATTAAAACCCCTCATCACATCTAACATTAGATCAAAGATTTAGAGCTCAAGACATTGCAAAATAGTCATAACATTACAAAGCTTTAACATTGTGCTCAATGAATTTCATAATAATCAAGACCCATTTGTAAATCAACTTTAAATCATGCAATTTGAGTAAACACAGGCTTGGATATCATGGATCAAAGGAACCCATCAAACAAACCCACATACATTAGCTTTGGAGAATCCTTGAAAGAGATTGAAGATGGAGACTTGAAGCTTGAATGAAATCCTTGAAGAAATCCTTAAGATTGTTCTTGAGTTTTAGGACTTGAATTTAGGGTGAAATATGAGTCTATGTTTCAGAGGATAATGGGGAATGTTAAGGATGATATTAGGGTGAAATAAGGCTAAGTATATATATCTTCAAGAGTGGGAACCCTTAGGCCCAAAGCATATAAGTTTTGGATAGAAAAAAAATTAAAAAAGCACAACAAAAAATATAGGTGTGTCGCGGAGGCGACGCGAAAATCCCATTGGAATCTGCATTTTCTACACAAATGAGTTCTACAAAAATAGGCATAAATCTCTCATGAAAACTCAGAATAAGGTGAAACCAAGTGAATTAGAAAGATAATTCAAAGGATTTATTTTGATAGACTAATGGGCCATCCAGTTCTTTGTATGCTAAGAGATATGCCCCTTCAAAATTGACCCTCCTAAATTGCATTTTTTGTGATTTGAAAATTTTGATACGGTTGCACTAAAATTAGGGTTAGACCCATTTCGAGTCAATTTGACTCCCTGAAAAAGAATATGAAATAGGATTTTTGAAATAACAATAATTTTTTAGATATATGGAAATCACAATTTTGGGTACTTCTGAGGCAAATTTTCAGGCACTTTTTGGAGTCATTTCAACACCTCTACCATATAGATAATAGCGGGGTCAAGATAAACAACTGGACTCACCTTGAAAGTCAATGTATAAAATAGACATAGAGTGTAAAATACATAACATAAGAACATAGGCTAATGTCCATGGAATGGAGAACTCACCAACTAGCTTGAGTGATATGAAACTAGGCACGCGGAGGAGGAGGAGGATCAAGTGGTGCTCTAGTTCCTAATGGTGACATCATATATGCATAAGGTATGCTTTAGTACATTTGAATGTACTAAGTATGTGGGATGCAATTCAACAAGAGATAGGCATCATAGTCCAAATGCATAGAGATAAACAATAGATAGCATAGTAACATTATGACATGTATGATTAATGCTCAAGTAAAAAATACTTATATAAAATATAACATATATGTATGAAGAGATGATTAAACTATTCGTGGATCATCACACCCTACCACCCTTCGTGATTTAGGTACAAACCCCATCAATAGGTTAGTCGATTGTTGCACCCTACCACCCGTGGTGTCTGAGTACAAATTCCCCAATAAGTTGGTGGATTGTGGTACCCTACGACCCGTGACGCTGGAGTACAAAGCCCCCAATAGGTTGATGGATACAAAACCCCAAAAAATTGATGGATAGTCACATCCTACCACCCATGCTACCGGAGTACAAACCCCTCGATAGGTTATAAAGGTACAAACCGCTTTATAAGGTTACCCAGTGCATTACCCCTGAGTGGGGCAGGTCATGTTCCAATACTAAATAAGAGAATGTTATAGATATACATTCATTTCATCATTATTTCATCATAAATAGTCATTCAACTCATAAGAAACACATTGACCCTTCAATTCCTCAAGAAACTATAACTGAACATTTTATCACACACTTAGAGAATGTGTAGTGATAGTCTAAAACCATACAATTCATGAGTGAAATAATGCTAGAAAATTCAATGCAGAACCTTCAATAGATACTTAGTATCGCCCTTAAACAATATATATCGAAACCCTTTATCAATTCTCACGTTAGATCTTAAATTAATAGCCCAAAGCATAGTAAAATAGTCATAATTTCATAAACCCCAACAGTGTATAATGATTTTCATAATAAATAAGATCCATGAGTAAATCATCTTTAAATCATGCAAATTTAAGTAAAAGGAAGCTTGGATATCATTGGTGATAGGAACCTATGAAAGAAACCTACGTACCTTAGCTTTAGAGATGATCTTGATGAAAATTAGAGATGGAAACTTGAGCTAGAGAGGAAATCCTTAGATCCGGAAAGATTTTTGAGACTTGAAGATAGGAGTAAAATATTCGACTAAGTGTTTGAGTGAGTATTAGGGAATATTTAGAATGATATAAGGGTAAAAAAATGGCTAAGTATTGGTATTTTCTCGTGTGGGAAGGCTTAGGTCCAATACTAATAACTGTTGGACTGAGTTAAAAAAATTGGATAGGAATAAAACTTAGGCCCATTGCGCACAAAACGCGCTAACCTCACTGGAGTTCGATAATTTCAAATTTTGAATTTTGCTATGGTAGCTCTAAAATCAGGGTTAGACCTTTTCCCCTAAATATAACTCCCTAAACAAGAGTATGAAGTTGGATTTTCGAAATAATATATAAATTTTAAGATATATGGAAATTATGATTCTTGGCACTTTTGAGAAACATTTTTGAGCACTTTTTGTGGTCGTTACACCCGATAATTAACCCTCATTATTAAAGAGGTGGTCTACTTGCCAAGGTAAACCCTACTTCACCTTATGGGAGCCCATATCATTTCGGAGAAGTAACCCCCTTATGGGAACCCATCGATTTCGAGGTAGATTTCCTGATAAAGTGCACTACATGGATCCACTAGTATAGAAAGGGTAAAGCATAATCCTATATTGGCACATAGTTTGATGAAAGGATTATAGACCCCTGAAGATAGTCCACATCAATATCCAATTCGTTGGTACTAAGTCTAATCCCACAGAATACTTTAAATTATCATACTTTAATCATAACATGAATAGCTGTTAAGAATATGACTCAAGTAGCTCATAAACATGTTTGACCTCTAATGGTGAGCCTAACTTGAAATATAAGAGTATATCATAATCAAACATGAACCCTTACTTTAACATGAATGGCTCACAAGAGGTAAAAATCTTGGAAATATGGCTAAACTTGATACTTGCAACATCATAGATACTTTTCGTGAATTCAATACATACTTGAAAGTCCTTAATCATCATATAGTCATTTGACTTATAAATCATGAAATAGATCATCAATAACTTGAGAATTCTTAACTTGACATTTTATCAAACACTTGGTGGGTTCATGATACTAGTTCAAAATTACACAATTCGAGAGTGAAACAGGATGAGAACACTTAATCCAAATCAACCCACCAACATGTAGTAAAACCCCCATGTAAGGTACGTTGGAAAACGTCATCAAATCTCATAATAGATCATAGTTTCATAGCTCAAAACAAATATAATCAAATCATGGTATAAACTTGAAATAGATAGCCATACAAAATCAATCCATATTTCATAAGACCCCAACATAATTCATAATAAGAGATACGTGTAGGTAATACAACTTGAAAATATGTAATTTTCATAAAACGAAATATTGGGCTCCATGGGTGAAAGGACCTAATGGATGAAATACACATACCTCAAACTTGGGTTTTTTTTAGATGAGCTTGAAGAGAACTTAGAGCTTGAAGAAAATCCTTTAGTTTCAAAATTAAGCTTGAAATCATTGAAATTTGAATGAGATATTTGTTTAAGTCTTGGAAAGGTTATTGTAGGAGTTTTGAGTGATATAGAGTTGAAAAATAGCTAAGTATGGGTATTTTCAAGCATAAGTGGACAAGGTGCTATGACCCCAATGCCCTTAGCTAAGATAGAAAAACTTACACTTGTTTGAATCCTTGGTGTGATGTAAAACCATCATGCAGGCCATTTTTGTACTATTGTGCACCACTAGCGCATCAGGGCCAGGGCGTGGATGCTGTCTGGAAATCCTTAATTAGTAAAATTAATTTTTCACTATGGGTTTTCTAAAATTCGAGTTATACCCATTTTCCAGTCAATTTTGCCTCCTATTCGAGAACGTGGAGTCAAATTTTTGATACCATGCACGAGTTTTGAGATATATGGAAATGATAATTATGGGTATTTCCAAAGCACATTTTTATGGCATTTAACATGAGTTGACTTATATCTATTGAACTGATGCATGATGTGAACTATGAAAACTATGAACTGTTGTGAATTTCTAGGTAAATTTCAAAATACCCTAAAATGAGAGTTTTACTACAATATTGGTGGGTTGATTTAAATTGATTTTACTTCTTGTTATACCCTTGATTTGCATGATTCTGAATAAGTGTCATGAACCCATCATGTATTTGATGAAATTATATGACAAGAATGTCTAAGTAGTTGACGAAATATTGCATGATTTTCAAGACAAGTCGTTTCATGATAATTATGTGCTTCCAAGCTTATATTAAATTCATGAAAAAGTTTCTATGATGTTATAAGAGATAAGTTGAGTCCTATTTCAAGATTCTACCCTCTAGTGATCCATTCATGTCAAGTTGAGGCATCAAGTATGATAATTATTTTACACTCATATTCAAGTTATGCTCACTAGTAGAGGTCAAACATATGAATGAGCTACTTATATCATGTTATCATGTCTCTTACAAGTTATTCATGTTATGATTAATGTATGATTATTTTAAGTATTATGTGGGATTAGACTTAGCATCGGTTGACGCTCAAGATGGGGGCTCGACTCAAGGGGTCCTTATATGAAGTCTATAGTCTCTAAACTATGTGCCACCATAGAATTATAATATTTCTCTAAAGGGGCTTTACTAGTAGATCCATTTAGTTTCATGTTATCTTGTATGTTTTGCGTTGACAAGTAGACCACACTTTGCTGGAGAGTGTCTTTGTTACATTGAGCCCCGCATACTTAGTATATTACAAAGAACTATTGCATACTCTATGCCTATAAATATTACCATATATGGACCGGAGCTCCTATAGATCATCCTCCTCCATATGGCTAATTCGGTTCTTGAAGAAAGCTTTTTGATGAGTCCTTAACTCTGAGGACAATATCTACTTCATTTATGATATGTTGAGAGTTGTTCCTTATGTTGGATACTTATTATCATTAGCGTATGATCGGAAAGTGTCTTGGCCCCCGCTCATTTCTAAAGTATAGGTGTTGTTGTAGACTACTTTTGTAAATGCTTATGAGCTCGACTTGTTTTATGTTTATAATTATCAAAACCTTCCCTTAGTATTGCTTTCCTGTTTAATAATTGACTCTTGTTATTGTCTTATTTTTCTTTCGCAACCAAGTATGTGTATATGATATGCTAAGAGGCTTGTTTGGATAGTCCTCAGACTTCCCATTCATCATGTCACATCTAGAACCTAGACTTGGGTCGTGAGAGTCACTCACCCATAGCATCCCCTAAATACCCCAACACTACTATGGTGTGCCACCACGACGCCTCTTCACAAGCTGTGGTAGGAGCCATAAGCCGTGAAAGGGTCTCTTGGTCACACACCTTCAAAACTTTTCTAGAAATTTTTATTTCTTCAGCTTGTTTCCAACTTAAAAATGCACGAAGCCTTACAATATCTCCCGCTTTGGATCATTCATAAATGAGATAAAAGTTAGCTTGAATAAAGTAAAGTGAACATCAACATCCCAATATCAGTGCAAAATTCAATTTAAACATCAAAGTTGTAAAATCATTAAACCTTCACAACGAAAATCATTCAGAAACAGTTTCGTGAGCAAGCATGCATATGTTATGACATGATAAAATCTTGAATGATAGGGTATAGCACCATTTGAGCATAAATGACCCAATACCTTAGGATTGAGTAGAGTGGATGATATGCTATCAAAATACTACACATTTGATACCTAAAACATGGGATTTTGCGTGTTCTTAGTGCGACTTTTATAGTTTTGATGCATTTTTGTCTTTGCTTTTGTTGGAAATAAAGGTTGGCTAAAATTTAGGAAAATTTATAGATCTTGCTGATATTTAATACATCAGGGTCTCTCTACGAGTCGTACCTTAGCATACGACCCATAGAGGTAGTATTATAGGAACTTACAGTGTCCAAAAGCAAAGTAATAGAGAGGCATCGTGGAAAGTTTATGTGTTGATCAAGATTGGACCAAGAAATACCAATGTGAACTATGAGAAGGCAGTATGAGTCATAGACCAAACTATGACTCATAGACATGTATCATAGAAATAAAGTCCAAAATGCAAGATATTGATCACGAAAGCCCGATTACGACTCATAAGGCATACTACAAGTCATAACTATAAGCCATAGCAGACGCTGACCAGTTTTTCCAATTAATTTAGTATATTTTAGGTTCTTAGCAAAAGTTTTGAGACACTATGATTGAGTACAAATAGAAACACTTTGAAAGCACGAAACTTTAGAGTAATTTTTAGGGTTTTATCTTTGGAGATTCAATTTTGGAGATTAGATTCACTTGTGGATTCACTTCATCCTTTAAGCTTGTGATTGTAAATACAAAGTTGGTTTTATTGTTCTTCATTCTCTTTGGTAAGTGATTAACTATATCTTCTATATTCATTGTTTATATGTTTGCATAAGCTATGAGTAGCTAAACCCACAACTGGGGGATGTGAGAACCATGAGAATCTAACTTAGAAAACCTGCATTATTTGCACTTCTTCAGTTATCTATTTGCATTTATTAGCCATTTTCCTTCATTTTGCATGTTATTTAATGGTGGCCAACATTACATTTCTCTGTTGTCATGATCCCGATCTAGGTAATGATAAATATGAAAAGTGAATGGTTAACAAAATTCGATGATGTGTTCTTGTCTAATCAACCGAATTCGACTAAGAAGAGGTTGACTGGGACAATGGGTAATTGTTAGATTGGTAGACTATGGAGTCCAGACAAGACCCATAGTGAAATTCGACCTTCACCTTCAGAAGAGGGCTGGAAAAACTTAAATTAGCATCCTGCATGCAATATCCTAATTGAGGTTTTGTTATCTGGGGTGTTTAAGTTAGTGAATCATAGGAAACACAATTACCTATGTTGCTCTCCAATTTGATTGTCTCTCCGTTTTATTAGTTTAGTCTAATTTTCTATAAATCATTACAACCCCCCCTTTTTGAATTGATTATCAGTGAACCATGTTGCTAAATGAAACAACCCCCAAAAGTGCCAAAAATGTGCCACGAAAATTTTCATAATCGTAATTTCTATATATCTCAAAACCTATGTGTGATATTCAAAATTTGACTTCGTATTCTTAATCGGGGGCAAAATTTAGCGGGAAAGGGGTCTAACCCTAATTTTAGAGAAACCGTAGCAAAATTTGAATTTCCAAAGTTATCGAATTCCAGTGAGCATCCGTGCCCCTGGCGCGAAGCAGCCAAGTCACGGACTAGTGTATTTTTGTGCCAAGTTTTTTAACTTTGGGCCTAAGGCCTTGGGTGTGAGCCTTTCTATGCATAAAAACACCTATATTTATTATTTTGCAGTCCCATATCATTCAAAACATTCCCCAAAATCCTTTCTAACACTTAGCCACATTTTTCACCCAAATTCAAATATTCCAAACTCATTTTAGATCTCAAGAAATGCTTTTAATCTTCAAGCTCTCATTAAAATCTAAGTCAAGCTTATTCATGTCATTAAAGACCAACGTCGATCCCCTACATCAAGCCAAGTTCAAAGAATTTTCGTTGGCTAAGTTTTACACAAGTACAGGTAGGAGGATCTAGTTTAAAAGGGTATATTTCTTAGCACAAAAAGAACTTGGTGCCCACTACTAACAAAATTAAAGTCTTTTGAATTAGCTTTCCAATGCACTTTGTTTCACCTTATTTAGTGTTAAGATGAAGAAGTTATGACCATTTTCATAAAACTCGTATGTGTAGGGGTATTACGGGTTTTTGCCAAATTCCATTTTATTAATGGAATTTCACAAATATATTTATTTCTATTGGTCTTTAAGGGATTTCTGTGTTATCTTCACACTTCCTAAAGACCTAGACCTATTCCTAAAGATCAAATCCTCTCCGCTCAATTGGAATGCACTCTCAAATTCTCCCAAGAGCCTCTACCAAACCCCAATAAGAATTCAACGAAACTAAAGAACAAGTTGTATATTTCAATTCCAAGCTTCAAGTCTTTCTCAACTCAATTTCAATAATTTCAAGTTCTAAAACATGTGGGTTTCATCCATTGGGCTCTTTCAACCACGGAGTTCAATCTTCCTATTTTATGAAAATTGCATGATTTCAAGTTATATTTTTCATGGGTACCTACTATTAAGAAATATGAGCATGAAATATGTTGGGATTTTGTCAAATATTATTTTTTATGCATAAATATCTATTTGAGCCTATACTATGAGCTAATCTTTGTCTATTGAGACTATAAATGGTTCAAGCCATCAAATCTATGAACTATTGTGAAGTTTTGATATGATTTTACAAGTTACTCATGATAGGGTTTTACCATGATGTTCGTGGGCTGAATTACATGATTTTAAGATGCATTAATTTTAATATTTCATGGTCTATACTCTTGCATTTTGCATGATTTGAACATGTCCTCATATGTGCCTACCAAGTGTTCGATAAAACGTCAAGTCAAGAATTTCCAAGTTATTTACATGTTTTGTAAGTCAAGTGACTTCATGATGAATATGGGCTATAAATATGTTATGAATTCATGAAAATAGTTGTGATTATGCAAGTATAAACTTAAGCCCTATTTTCAAGATTATACCTCTTGTGAGCCTTTTTATATTAATGCAAGGGTAATGTTTGATGATGATCTATTCTTATGTTTTGGAGTTGGGCTCACCATTTGAGGTCACTGATGTTAAAAGCTACTCATGCCATGTATTTATGGTTATTGGAAGTTATTCATGTATGATTATCTTATATATTCAGTGGGATTAGACATAACATCAAGTGGACTAGAGGCGACTACCCAAGTCCTATAACTACGTGCCACAGTAGGTGAAGGGATTAGAGGTGAGTCCTAAAATCTCTAAGAAGTGAGTCTGAGGGCTTAAGGTAAGTACCAAAGTTTGGGCTTGAGGGGAATACCCGAGTCCAAGAACTAGAGGTGAGTACCCAATTCACACAAGGCTTATTGGATCCACTTAGGCATTAGGAGGTTCACCTCGGCAAGTAGCATCCCCCTTTCTTTTGATGTATGGTACACATCGGGTTTCCAAGTTGTAGCTTGCTTAGTCTTATTTTATATCATTTGGGGTTTCTTCCTGCACTTATATATTATCTTCTATACAAGATTAAAGATTTGCAAGGCACAATTTACTTAAGCATTGATCACACATGTCATGTTGTTATTATGCCATATATCGCTTATCACTATGCATTTTGACTATGTTGCCTATCTCTTGTTGCATTATATCCTACATATTTAGTACATTCAAACATATTAACACATACTCTATGCCTACATAATATCACCATGTAGGAACTGGAGCTTCTATTGATTCTCCTCCACGTGGCTAGACGTATTGTGAAGTTAGCTTTTGGTGAGTCCTCATGTCCGGGGATAAAATCTATCATCTTTCATGCTAATGTTTAGACTACATCTTGTATAATTGGATTACCTATTGTCATTACTATTAGGGTGAGCATGATTGTTTGTCATGGCCCCCGCTATGTACTATGTTTAGAGGTATTGTTGAAGAAGTATGTAATGCTGTTGTGATATTTAACTCCCTTTGACTCTTTTGATGTTTTATGATATGAAAGATGTCCCTTAGCCCCGTATTCCCTTTTTAGTATCTCTTATTGTTGTTTTATTGCTTCCAAACCAAAGATGTGTAATGATGTGTTAAGAGTCCAGATTGGGGTTCCTTCGGGTTCCCTATTCGCTGTGTCACATCTAGGCTCTATGCTTGGGTTATGACAAACTTGGTATTAGAGCACTAGTTTGTTAATGGTCCTCAAAGTCTAACACATTATTCAAGGTTGTGAAACATGCCATGACAATGAATGAGAGGCTATTAGGCATTTTAGGAAATATTTCCCTTCTTTTTTGATCTATGTCGTGTGATAGAGTTAAGTCCCCTAAGGCTTATTTCTTATTTTAATTATTACCTTTCAGAGTATGTCTCAAGCTACTCAAAACATTGATATATTGAATGCGGAGGTTCATAATGCTCTATGGATATTGGCCAAAGCACTGACAAAGTTGACAACTCAACTCACTCAACAAGTGAGTGCCCCCGAGACTTTGAGTTGTAAAGGGGAGGAGAGAGGGGCCAAGAGGGACCATTTTGAAGGAAAGTTCCAAAGTGCTAAAGGTGGTGGTTATATGATGCCCAGTGCTATGTGCCCAAGATGTGGTAAGATACGTAGAGGCCCATGTTCGAGAATCAACAATGCTTGCTTCTGTTGTGGTGAAGAGGGGCATAAGAGGATAGTTTGTCCTCATAAATGGAAAAAAGGTAAAGGTGGTCATGTTGATCAAGACGCTCAAAGAATGGATGTGGCTACCGGTATGTTAAAGTTTTCTTTGACCTTGATGTGTATGCGTGGGAAGGTTCGAGTGTTCCTATTTCCTTCATTATTACTTTTGTTGCTAGTAGACTTCATGTGTTTTTTGAATTGTTATGTGAACTTATTGGTGTCTATACCATTAGTGATACTATTGTTGCTAGAAAGATCTATAGAAATTGTTCCATGGTCATGTTACATTTAGGTCTTGCCTTGTGATTTTGTTGAATTAGATGTGGTAGATTTTATTCATTCTTGGGATGGATTGGTTATAAGCATATTGTGTTCCCATTACTTGTAGGACCTATAGGGTTAGATTCCAATTCCCTAATAAACCCATTCTTGAGTGGTAGTGAGGGAATAAGCCCATCTCTTATCTTGAGGTGCAATTGATCCCTAAGGGTGGCATTTATCATCTTGTAAGAGATTAGGGTGTTGAACCGGAGTTATTTCTATTGAGTTTTTCCGATGATAGATGAGTTCCTTAATGTCTTTCCTAGTGAGCTTCCTGGTGTAGTTTGTGTAGAGGAAATATGGCTCCCTTAGAATGTGTATTGGCTACCGACAACTTATTTGGGACACCATAAAGAATAAGTACCCTCTCCCAAGTATTATGATCTATTTGACCAACTTCAATAGGTTAGTCACTTCTTTAAGATTAATCTTTGGTTCAGGTTTTGTTCCCAAGTAAGGATGAGGGTATCTGACATCCTTAGATATCTTTTTGGAGTAGGAGTGATCATCTTGAGTTGTGGTGAAGTTGGTTCGTTGACTTATATACCGGTTATGTCTATACGTCTCATGAATAGGGTCTTTAAACCATACCTTGACGTGTTTGGTGGCCTCTATTGATGAAGTATTGATCTATTTAGAGCTAGTGAATCATCTGGAGGGATTGGGGGTATGTACCACCCGACACCTTACAATACTAGTATAATGGAAATGAAACATGACATGGTTTGGTCAAACTAGCGCTAATTTTTAAAAGTGTTCGAATCTCTCGTTAATGAGCTATATGTGCGTTTAGCGCTTAAGAAGGTCGAGCGAATATAAGTTTTATGTCAAATTGAGGGGATTACGTCCTTAAAATGAAGTGAGAGAATTGAGGTGCTTGTAGGAC
>JAOTQJ010187386.1:32046-62079 GCA_025642045.1 Solanum sejunctum | reverse complement strand
CATGTGGTCATAGCTGTCTAGATGCATAAGCAATTACCCTACCATGTTGTGTCAGTACACACCCTAAGCCAACTCCTAAAGAGTCACAATACACTGCATATCCCTTAGTGCCTTCTAGAAGTACTAGCACAGGTGCAAAAGTTAGCTTATTTTCCAGCTCCTAGAAGCTCCTTTCACATGCATCATTCCATTGGAACTTGGTTACTTTATGTGTAAACTTTGTTAGAGGTGCAAAAATAGAAGAAAAACCTTCAATGAACCTTCTGCAATAACCTGCCAACCCTAGAAAGCTTCAAACTTCCATGGGTGTCGTTGTCCTTGGACAATCTTTCACAACCTCTATCTTTTGTGAATTAACCCTTATTCCCTCATTAGATATAATATGTCCCATGAATGCCACTGATTTTAGCCAAAATTCACATTTAGAAAATTTGGCATACAATTGTGATCACGAAGAACTGTAACACTTGTCGTAAGTGATTTGCATGGTCCTCTTTTGATCTTGAATATACAAAAATGTCATCTATAAATACAATCATGAACACATCGAAAAATCGCTTGAATACCCTATTTATTAGATCCATAAAAACAACTGGTGCATTCATTATCCCAAATGACATAACAAGATATTCAAAGTGACCATAGTGTGTTTTGAAAGCAGTCTTAGGTATATCTTCCTCCTTCACCCTCACTTGGCGATACCCTGATCACAAATCAATTTTTGAAAAGCATTTGGAACCCTGTAACTAATCAAATAAATCATCAATCCTGAGGAGTGGGTATTTATTCTTAATTGTCACCCTATTCAATTGTTGATAGTTGATACTTATTCTTAAGGTTCCATCCATTTTATGTACAAATAATAGAAGTGCACCCCAAGAGGACACACTAGGTCTTATAAAAACCCTTCTCCAATAAGTCTTTTAGTTGCTCTTTTAATTTACGCAATTCTATCGAGGTCATTCTATATAGAGGGATGTAAGTAGGTTGAGTGCCCCAACGTTGCCTTCCTATTAAAGAACTGCCTTATTTGGAAAGTGAAAGTACACTTTCTTAGTTCGGCAATCTATGGTGGCATAGCAAGAAGCTAACCAATCCATACCCATTATAACATCAAGCTCCACCATTTCTAGCTCAATAAGTTCTGCCAATGTGTCACAATCACAAATAGTTACTATATAGTCATAATAAATCCTTCTAGCCATAATAGAATCACCAGTTGGTGTGGACACTTCAAATGGTTGGTTCAATAATTTGGCTGTTCTCTTAAGCTTACTAGCAACTAGTGCGCTAATGTATGATAGTATACAACAAGAGTTAATTAATGTATATACATTATGTAATAAGATGGACAATATACCTGTGACTACATCAGGTGAAGCTTCTAAATTTTGTCGACTCCCCAGAGCATAAGTACGATTCTGGACTCTTCTAGAGCCAGCTACCCCTCTACCACCTCTACCACGACCCATCGGTGCTTGTTTGTCCCTACCTAACGGCAGAACTAACCATGATGATGCAATAGCTGACCAGGTAGATTGTTCTATATCACCCATATGCCTTCTCAGTCAATCTTTTTATCATATGGCCTCACCAATAACAAGAGTGTGTCCTACCATGACACATACCAAAATGAATTTCTCCATACTATTTAAAAGGTTGCCTAGGGGTCATTTGCCAACCTGCTGAATATCCTATTGTCCGTGTACTTTGTCCCTCACCTCATTGACCAAACTGATTATTTCTAGACCTTTGACGTTATGGTGGAGTACTGGCTATAGAGTAGGAGGATAATGGCCTAGGCGTTCTATTAGAAAACCAAGGCCTAAGATCACCTTAGGATAGTGTAAACTGCCCTGTAGATATGGCTCTTTTGCCCTGCCCCCTTTCCAACTCTTGCATCCTTCTTCTTTGCCTCTAATCCTCCAATTTTGTATAAAAGCTTGCATTCTCGCTATATCCATGCCTGTGTTATGGAAGCAAAGGTACAGTCTCTAACCAGATACGTAATCTATCCACAGATTGATAGACTCTATCTGCCATAGTAGCAACTATATTAGGAGCATAGCTAGCTAGGGAATTAAATTGGAGGCTATACTCCTTCATGCTCATATTCTCTTGGTGGAGGTTCAAGAACTAATCTGCACGGGCCTCTTGGATCTCTAATGGCAATTAATGGTCAAGAAATGCCTCTTTGAACTCCTTCCAGGTAGTTGGAGGTGCATCTATACCCTTAGATTGCTTCCAAGCTTCATACCACAATATAGACACACCTTTCAACCTATATGTGGCTAACTCGATAGCTTATGTATCACTCACATGCATAACATCTAAAGTGTGGTAAATCTGATCAATAAAGTGTTGGAGATCTTCATTAGGATCTGACTCAGTGAAGGATGCAGGGTATAAATTAAAGAAATCACGTACCCTCGTGCCAACTGCCCTATTCGCACCACCTATACCTATAACTGGACCTTCCTGCCTTCGACCTTGGCAAACAACTATACAAGTCAATAGTTGGATTGCATTTCTCAGATCCTATACGATAGCATCAATACGTGGTCCTGGGGGAATTTCAGTACTTTCATGTTCATTAGGATCTGGAGGAGTATGATATGTCTGTGACAGATACTCCCCTTGAACCTATTTCATTGACTCACCTGACTAGGTATATCAACCACCACTTCTACTCCTTTTCCTTTACCCTTGTTTTTCCTGGTTTCTGGTATTGCTAGACAAAATAATTTAGGAGTTAGACATAATACACCTACTACACTTGGTTCTATGGCACGATCTAAAGAATGAAAAAAAAGTAACAACTCCTAAATGCCATATAGATTTTTGCTTATAAATATGGTACACAACACATTGATAAACAAGACTCTACATAGACACGGCTTTGTAGACTCCCTAGGATGACCCGCTATAATATCACTTCTGTTAAGCCCAAAGTCCCATTATGGCGGACTAGCACCCATTATCAATGAGACTCGGGAGAACCAACCTATATCTATGCGCTTTGTATGCATATTATAAGGGATTTCTATATTTGACATGCTTTTATGAAAATAAACAGTGATTACAAGCCAAAGGGAAATGCATATGGCTAAGCCATTGGGGCCACGGTGTTTAAAGTACGAGACATGACCACACTTTAATTTACATAGTCCACAAAGAATCTAGATAAGGAATAGTATCTGATAAGGGTTAGGACAGGCCCCACTTTGACTAACTATACAACACAAAAATATAAGTTCTAGACACACAAAGCTCCGAAGCAACCTGGAGCTTGGTAACAATAGCTGGAAATCCTGTACTCCTACTGGGGAGATCTACTAGCACCTGTACCTGCAACATGAAATGCAGGTCCCCCGTAAGGGATATCATACGAGATAATATACTAAATATATAAGGCAGAAAATACTATATATGAAGTAACAAGTCAAATGAAACTATGCACTGGTGTAGGATAAGAGACCACCCTAAGTTATGCTGTGGGATCATGTACTTTATGTTCTTTTTTTTTAGTTTACATTTACTATATAATCTGTGCAAAACATGTAATACAAATGATCAGCTAATCAATTCTATATCTATATTAGGATCGACCCTAGATAGGCTTTTCCTTTAACCTCTTGGGCTACCCCCCGTGATAAGATCGCCCTTGGTTAGGTGATTCTTATACCCCTCGGGTTACCACCCATCAATAAGCAATATACTTTATCTCATCATTCATTTACCTTTGAGATGATTCATTTTTTGGTCATAATATTGGAGATATAGGACTGTAGATACAATATATTATACGTAAATAATCACAAAAGACAATATCACAATGAAACAAATAAGTTACTCAAATAATGAGAAGCAAAGGAGGTAGAACAACACATGGACTTTATTTAGTAGATTGAACTCGAGTGTCTTGGTATCCAAGTATGCATATATACTTGAAGGTGACTATGTATGGGAGCATATGAGCATGTGAAACAGTTGAGACATAGTTAATAGTTGTGTCGGAGTTGGTAAGTGCCTTTATGTGCCAAGAAGTGATCTGTGTTTCAATCAAAATGATACGAAATCAAGTAGCCTTACATACCTCGCTGTACGACCTCGCTATTACCTCTAGATAACTTCCCTTCCTATGAATATTTATCTATACTATAGTAGGTGATAAAACTAGCATTAGCAGTTAATAGACACCTCTTGGCAGCCAAATCTCATACAAAAACAACAATTGGGCAGCAAGCGGGTATTTATAAACCCGAGCATATTCTTTCAACATTTCCGCCCCAAACCATATTTTCTAATGCACATTCTCATATATATATCATGTGAAGCCTATTCTAGTGCCATAACAGTCGTACAACCGCCCATGAATCATAACACATAACAATTTATGCAACTTTCAAATAGGCGGCATAACATTACGTCCCTTTTCCCCATTTTGACATCAACAATCCCCAACCTGTTCCAACTTTAACCAAACTATCCTCAGCACATCTATACATAAAACAGTTTTAAAATAGTCTTATACTAGTAACAAAGCAGTCATGAAGTACGTGAGGCAATAATCTTCTATCCATCATCCTACAAGTTCCTATTACGTGAGCAATTACGATATCACACAAGAACTCTCTTTCGTAGACTATAAACATGGTGCAGCAGCCTTTATACATCATTATAGAATCAATACTCATTAAGTACAGTAGCCTCCCTTCAGATCAATCAAACCAAAAAGATAAAAGCTTCCAAATAAACAAGAAAAATATATAACACCTTTTGGAACACATGCTGTCCAATAATTTCAGCAAGCACAACTAGCATATATTTCTTGTTTGTCATGGGATAAATATAACAAATAAATAGATATTTCCACATACCTTAGCCTTCAAGGTTCAGGTTTCTTTCAAGAACCCTAGAGTGTTGTGTAGGCTGCCTTGTAAAGTGAAATAAATAGAGAAAAATAGCCTTTAGGAAAGCTGAAAATTTGTTCCAAAATAAAATGAATTAAGGAGCTATTTTGAGCCCTTTTTAAAGAGTCTTTTGGCTGACTTTCTTTTGACTTTTTTACCACATAATACCACATATTAATAAGTTGGTGAGGCAGCAGCTTGGCCCTCGCACTTGGGCCTAATTGGGTCTCAAAGTTGATGGGCCTTCGCTGCCCATTTTTCAAATTCCTGTTCACTTAGTTTGGGCTGAATTATCCAAGTGGGCTATGGCGTACTTAGGCACTTTATTATTCATCTTGGGCTAAAAATAATGTCCATTTATGATACTAAAGCATGGGCTAAAGTTACAACCTTAACACAGACTTTATTCATAAGCAAACTTGGACAAATTTGACATCAGGCCTCATCTCCGTTTAGCTAGCAAATTTAAGCTAAGTAGGTGACTCACCTGCTAGCTTCTTAAGTCCTATAAATAGCTTAATTTTCTCACTTAGTTTAGGGCCATGATCTCCTCAACTTGACACAAAACATGTATACACTCGACCCTCTTAAGCGTTAGGCGCGCATATTGCCCTATAACATGATATTAAAGAACTTTTAGAAATTGGCACTAATTTCAATGGCCATATCATGTTTCCTTTGCATAGCACTACTATTGTAATATGTGCAGTGTTATAGTGATCATTACATGAAAATAAACTCTTCAAAAAAAATGGGGATAGTCGGATAACACTTGTGCTTACAACCTGATCCCAATTAACATCTTGCACCCCCATCATGTCCCCAACATTCTCACCATGAACGCTTTCACTATCCTCTATCTTTACACCTATTGTTCAACCAGCAAAAACAACAACAAAATTGTAATACGAATTCTAACTACAAGAACAAATCTCGACAAGCACTTCTAATATGAACATGTTGATTCCTCGCTAATAATGCCATTATGTCACTCAACCCGACTACTCAAAGGCAGAATGGACGATCATCATAAGCATAATAACCCAGATTTAGAGGTTTTGGTCAATTCTACTAGGAATCGTTGTTCAAGGCAGAAGTGCCTCATTAGAAAAAGTAATTGTAGGATCTGGGGGGTTGCAATAATCAAAACATAGTTTAGCTAACAAGTTCAAATGAATGAATTAAATAGATATTAAGGGAAGATATTGGGATGTGCAAGTATAGAGATTAATCTAAATTGCTCTAGATACTTGACTACATGAATAGTTATTGAGTGAAAAGGCTAGGTTGCTTGTAACCTAAATCACCTATGATACATGGGTGCTTCATATGAATCAACTATGATATCATACACAGACCACCGAGGACACACTTAGCTTAGAAGTTGCAGCAAAACCCCTATTACCTTGGCCATTGAATTCATGGTTGTGGATTTTATCTAAAACACCATAAAGTTCTTGGCCATTATATCAATTTCACACTCTAATAATTCTAACAAAGGGACTAATTAGAGATTAAAAACAAAACTCCAAGTTGCGACCTTGAAATTTTTACATTAAACTAAGGAGCAAATATAAATTCACCCAAATCAACTATAGATGAGTTAAGTTATCACAAAACTAATAAATAAATCAAAGACCAATATCAAATACGCACCCCTAACATGGGGTTTTTAGCTACATATGTTAGAAATTAAAGATTGAATACTGTACATAGTATCATATTAAGGGCAATGTTTCCTTTCAATTTAACCCCAAAATGAGTTCAAAATATGGACACATCAAAGACATCAATTGATTCCTATTAGTTAATCCATTTCCCTATTCATTATAACATTGATCTAGTCAGTAACACTAGGTGACTTCTAACATTGGACACCATTAAAAGCAATCAAACTGAAGAGAACTAATTAATACATACATACACACTTTCCAAGAATTACAAATTATTCAGTTTTTCCGTCAATTCTTCATGGTTCTCACAATCCTATTTGTGTATTTAGCTACTCATTATCATTGTAGTTGCAAGAATCATGATATTGAAAGCATAATTAAGCACTTACAAGAATGAAATTAAGAACAAGAAGTTCAAGCTCTTCAATTAAAATCACAGATTATGAATTAAAACCATAATATACTGTTTCCATGTCCTTCTCAATCTATCTCACTTCTCTACTGTGTTGCTTAATTGTTTCCAACTAAAAATATCTTAAAATCCTATTTATAGTATTTAAAATACAAAACAAAATTATAATAGGAAAACTGCATTCGACAAGCACTACGAGCATCTCTAAGATTGTACTAAGTTATACGACCTGTAATTGGGGCTTTATGGACTTTATCTTTAGTTCTGGGTTCAACTTCTAAAAGAACTTTCTACAGGTCATACTTAAGCTTACCTGCGACTCATGCTTCATTCTACAGATAGTTCAAAGATGCAACTTCTAAAAATCACCCCTCAGTGGAGTTTTCTTCGAAACCAACTCTACAGCTCATGGAAACTTTAATAGCCTGCAAAGGGTGTCTTATAATAGCAAAAACTCCAACATCTATATGTTTAGCTCAAAATCATACCAAATATTATGAACTCGAATAAAATACATAAAAATACATCAAACCCATAAACATTGCTTTGAGAACACAAAAAATTTCAAGTTTTAAGTATCAAAAGTGGTGTATTTTGATTGCATATTAGAAGTCGCGGACTTTGGCTGTCGGGGAAAGCATTTGAGGAGAAACAAATATCTCTCTATTGGATTGATTAGCCAATACTTGTGCCAACATGTTAAAGTTACTCTAAACTCCGCATGAGACTCCATTGTCTTGTTGGAGTCGAGGGACTTGTTGTTCCATAGTGCCTCATTGGTGGGATGTTCTTCATGATGGCATGTCTAGAAAGAAACAAAAACACATCATTAGTTAGCATAAATCCTTACTCTACTCTAAGGAATGACATTAAATTAGAAAGAATGGAAGATATTCCTATACCATCTCATAGCCTCAAGTTCAAGATAGTGGTGCGCTTCGCAATCTTGAATGAGACTCTATGTTACATGATTTGTATAGACATCTAAGGAATATTTTAAAACCTCATGCTCTATTATCAAGTTTGTAACAACCCGACCTAGGGGCCTAGTCGTCACATGGCAAATGAGATACTCGAAGTCACCTCACCAAAGCAATCTAAGCATCTCAAGCCTTCATAGGCGTTAAATGAAACATATTGTGGAAAAACATAAGTGAAAGGGGCTATACACCATATTATGCAATGAAGTAACATTAAAAAGCAGAGAAATTAGAAAATATAATTTGTCCACAAGCATACAAATAATACATAATAAACAAAACTGGTAAAGTTGGTTTCCATCAAAAGAAAACGAACACCATCATAGACAAGATAGAAAGTAAAAGCCCCAGAAAGACCATAAATACATTTTTTCGAACAAAACTCTAGAATGTAGTGGAAAATAGGTAGAGTTACAAACTAAGGGCTCACCACAATAATAAGCTAGTCTCGAGTGCTGACTACTAGCCATGTGTTGGTAGAGGAGCACCGGTACCTACATGGTTAAAGCATGTAAGCAAGTATGTAATAGTATATTTGAACGTACTATGTATGTGAGATGCTGATGTCGCCAAGTTATACCTCCTTTTAGAGGATAAAGTGGCCACTTCAAAGATATAGAACCTAACCAAGGTTATGATCAATCTCATAGGGAATATGTAGACTCAAGAGAATTTGATGACCGCAATTTGAGTAGTTAATTGACTTACTTTCCCCAAAAAGGGGGTTTACTAAAATCACTGGAAAATAAAGCAAAACTAAACTAACACATGAGAGAAATCAATACGTACAAAAATAATGGTTTTGTGTTCCCCATGCTTCCTTAATTCAGCATTACTAGATAACCTAATTCTTTTCTAGTATGTAGCCTGCTAGACGGTAAGTTAAGTTCACCAATTACTAGATAACCTAATTCTTCTTACCTTGATACTTTTTCATGGTTCCCATAACTCTAGTGTGAATTTAGCTACTCATGCTATGTGTAGATCCAATAATTATGAATTAGAACAACATAATTGAACACTTACATAAGAGAATTATGGAAAAAATAATCTAACTTCAATAAGAATTACAAGCTTAAAAATAAAATTCAAACACAAGTATTCTCAAAGACTCTCCAATGTAACCTCACTATTTTCTCTCTCTAATTACTGAGTTCTTTCAATAATATGTCAAAACTTATGAAAAATTAACCTAACAACCTATTTATAATAAATAAAATACATGTCCTAAACAAAATAGGATAACTGGTTAACACACTATACGAAAGGGACTTATGGGCCACATAACATTCCATGACCTGTAGTCAGGATCTTGTACAATGCTGTTGGAAAAATGGACTTCAACTTTAGGAGACCTTATTGTGACTCGTAAACTGTCTTATGACCTATAAAGGTGTTTTATTTAATGAATCTTCAGAAATTCCTAATCTCTGATTCTTAGGGTACGAAACATAGTCTATGACTAGTAAATCATTTTACCTTTTAAAAATAATAATCAGATAGCCATCTAACAAACAAATACAAGCTAGTGTATGTGACAATCTAACTATGACAAGTGAGGTACTATCACACAATCCACAATCACTGAACAAGTCTAATGCTAACAATGCAATGCAAGTTCCTTTACAAAAAGAAGACCCATATTAGACCCTCTATGATATTTTCATCAATAAACTTTGGGACTATGCAAAATCACTCACGTTCACAAAATATATTCATGCATCATGCCCAATATGATAGGCTTGCCCCTATACTCATAACTAAGACTTTCAACCACTTGGACTAGGATCAGTTTAGGACTTCCTGGCTTGTAACATAGGCTCAGGGGGCTTTGATATGGTATTTTGGTAACATAGTGACTAAAGGCCTCCTTCACACTGCGTCTTTCTACACTTTTTCCCTACCAACTTTGTTATTTTCATCTCATTCTCCCTTCCTCCTATTTCAAGCTTTTTCGGTGCTTTCATTTCATATTTCATCCTTTTATCTTACTTTACATTTTATTTTTCTTTTTAACTCATAACTAAGGCATCACTTATTTTTTTCGCAGCCAGTACATGATTTTCCCTTTCTCTATTTATCACTTGTATTGAGGTGCATGATTTCCATCCTCAGAACTAGGGTCACTTCTGGTAGACACCCTCAACATAGGATTATTGCCTCAATTAAGGTACATAATGTTCAAGGAAGGACCAGCGCTAATTTTAGGATTTTACAACTAACAAGGCTAGGTTACACAGGTGTTTTTAAAGAATTGATACATGTTAGGATCAAACATTAAGAACAAGGGATATAGTGCAATGTTTGTTGGTCATTTAGGCTAAGTGGCTACTAAGAACAAAGGTTTGTCCTTTCCTAAACTAGTTAATCTATAGTACAACTTAGAGTAACAGAGAAGGTTTTGAACTAGCATAAAACACATGGATTTAGCAAATTATGCTCACACTCACATAGCACTAACTATATTATTAACAAAAGACTTCTTAGATCATGCTTTTTATCTCAAAGTTTCCTCACTTACCAGAATAATATTGTCAACACATCTAAATGTGTGGTTGCTATCTAACTACTAATCAAAATTTTTGGTAGGTACCATTTTCAAACAAACCACAACAATATGCTATAAGCCATAGGTATTAGTACAATATGCTATAAATAATAGCTAAACAATCTAAACATGCCAATTCAACAGAAAGTAAATATCCACAGGGAAAAAGAACACAGGCAAGAATACCTTGGGATCAAATTTTTGGGTATTTACAGACCTAAGCTACTCAAACTTCACTAAGGCCTATAACTACCCATACCCCAATGAAAAAGAGGTGTATTGTCCCCAATGCACACATTCAAAGCAAAATAAAACATAAAGGGTTAAAAAAATCATACCTAGGTGCCTAAGTGGCAGTGTGTGGCTGGGTCTAGCCACCCTCCTCCAATGGAGTAGTCTACTCAGCAGTAATACTCTATCTGAAGAGGCCAGTAACCCTTGTGCTCTCATGCTCTCAAGCTTTTTGTCTCTCCTCCTACTGTCTTGATCTTCTCAAGATAAGCTCCCTCCTGGTCTTTAAGCCATGCACGTAAGCGTATATCATCTGGATCATCATATTCAATGCAGGGTCTTTTCCCATGGTAAGATGGAATGGTCTCATCAAGAGCAAAAAAAATCAACTATTTGCATCAAGGCGTAGCCGCTGGTGGATCTCTGTCTGAAGGGTCATCACATCTGATGGTTGGGATGTGTGTAGTCTCTAGTTGAAAGACCTTAAAAATGCCCAAAAATGTGCCTAAAAATTCCCATAATTGTAATTTCTATATATCTCAAAATTCATGCATGATATCAAAAATTCGACTTCATATAAGTATCGGGGGAAAAAATTAAGTGGGGAATGGGTATAACTCCAATTTTAGAGGAACCATAGTGAAAAATGATTTTTCAAAAAATTTGATTGCCAATGGCGATCTGTGCCCTGGCTGTGGCGCGCAAGGGACGCAAATCAGTGTTAATTATTCCCAAAAATTATTTTTTGGCCAAACAGCCTTAGGGTCTTTGCCCCATATCGATTTATGCATTAAAATGCATATACTTAGCGATTTAAAACTCTATACCAGTCAAGACTCTCTCAAAATGCTCTGTACGACTAACCAAATATTTCATCCAAATTCGAGTGCCTCAAGCATAATTGTAGATCTCAAGAACTACCTTCAAGCTTCAAGTCTACATAAAGAAACCCAAGTTTATGGTATATGGGTTTCAACTATTGGGTCCTTTCATCTATGGGCCCAACCTTCATTTTTATGAAAATTGCGTATTTTCAAGTTGGCTATAGGTATCTATTATCATGAATTTGATTACAAACTATGTTGAGGTTTTATAAAATTTTGATTGTTTATGAATGTTATGAGTTATGTATCTATGATCTATGATGAGACTTGATGATGGATTTAAAGATATCTTATGTGAGGGTTTTACTATGTGTTGGTAGGTAGATTTACATTGAGTTTTCTCATATTACTTCACTTTTGAATTGCATTATTTTGAACTAGTATTACAAATTCTCCTAGTTCTTGATAAGATATCTTGATAAGGATGCTTAAGTAATTTATGATCTATTACATGGTTTATGAGCCTTATGAAGTATCTACTACTGTTGGTGAGTCCATTGTTGCTAAAAAAGTCTATAGAAATTGTCCCGTGTTCAATTTGCATAAATTCTTGCCTTGTGATTTTATTAAATTAGATATGGTGGATCTTGATATCATTGTTGGGATAGATTGGTTGCATACATATTATGTTTCTATTGATTTTAGAACCCATAGAGTGAATTCCAATTCCCTAATGAGCCCATCCTTTAGTAGGAAAGTCATGATGCGGTGGTCACGGTAGATTCATTTCTTGTCTTAAATCCCAAAAGTTGATTTCTAATAGTTGTTTCTATCATCTTATGAAGGTTAGGGATGTTGAGTCCAAAGACCTTCCTATAGAGTCATTTCTAGTGTTCAATGTGTTTTTTTATGTCTTTCCTAATGAGCTTCCTAGTGTTCTTCCCGAAAGGGAAATAGAATTTGGCATAGACCTTCTTCCCAACACTCAACCTGTTTCTATTCCCCCGTACTATATGTCCCAGTGGAGTTGAAGGAGTTAAAGGAGAAATTGAGAAATTAGTTGGAGAAGGGTTTTATAAGGCCTAATAAGTCATCTTGGGGTGCACGGGTGTTATTTGTGAAGAAATAGGTTGGTTATCTTAGAATATGTATTGATCACCGGCAACTTAACAGAGTCACCATAAAGAACAAGTACCCTCTACCAAGGATTGATGACCTTTCTTATAAATATCGCGAGGCTAGTTATTTCTCTAAGATTGATCTTCGGTCTGGGTATCACCAAGTGAAACTGAGGGAGTGTGACATTATCAAGACGGCTTTCTAGACTAGGTATGGGCACTTTGAGTTTGTGGTTATGATTAACGGGTTGACTAATGTAATGGCTATATTCATGGATCTTATGAATAAGGTCTTTAAACCCTACCTAACTTGTTTGTGGTGGTTTTTATTTATGATTTCTTGATTTATTTCCATAGTGAGGAGGAGTATGTGAATCACTTGAGGATGTTGTTGCAAATCTTCAGGGAGGAGAAGTTGTATGCTAAATATGAGGAATGTGAATTTTGGTTCAAAAAGTTTGCTTTTTTAGGGCAGATGGTGTCGGGTGATGGTATTAAGGTGGATCGTAAGATGACGAAGGTGATTGGAAATTGGCCTAGACCTTTTACTCCATTGGACATTAGGAGTTTCTTGGGTTTAGCAGGTTATTACCAGAGGTTTGTCAATGGTTTCTGTTTTGTTGCTTCTCTAATGAATAAGTTGACCTAAAAGAAGGGTTAATATGTGCGGACCAATGAAAGTGAGAAAAGTTTCCAAATTTTGAAAGATAAGCTTGTCTCCACTCCTATCTTGTCTCTACTGGATGGGTTGGAAGCATTTGCTATATATTTTCATGCCTCAAGAATTGTTTTAGGGAGTGTTATGATGCAAGATAGTAAGGTGATAGCATATGCCTCTATACAACTTAAGGTGCATGAGAAGAATTATCCCAGCTATGATATTGAATTGGTGGTCGTGGTATTTGCTTTGAAAAATTGATGTCACTACTTGTATGGGGTTAATGATGATGTGTTTACCGATCATAAGAGTCTCCAATTTGTGTTCATCCAAAAAGTTCTTAACTTGAGACAAAGAAGGTGGTTAGAGTTTCTTAAAGATTATTTTAGAGTTTCTTAGAGATTATCATATGAGTGTGCATTATCACCTTGACAAAGCTAATGTTATGGCCGATGCTCTAAGTAAGATGTCTATGGGTAGCATAGATCATGTTGATGACAGTGGCAAGGAGGTGGTTAAAGAGGTCTATTGGTTGGTTAGATTTAGGGTTAGGTTGGATGAAGTTGGTAATGGTGGTGCTGTGGTTGTTTATGGTTCTAAGTCTTCTTAGATTGAGGAATTAAAGGCAAAATAAGATCTTAAGCCCGCCTTGATAGAGTTGCACGCCTTGGTGAGAGATGGATGGTAAAGTGGAGTTTTTCTCCCAAAGGGGTGATGGTGCCCTTAGGTACCAAGGTAGATTGTGTGTGCCAAATATTGGTGCTTTAAGAGAATTGGTCTTGAAGAAGCCTTGTAATTCATACTATTCCATTTACTCCAATTCTACAAAGATGTATAGATATTTGAGGGAGTGTATTGGTGGAGTTGTATGAAGACAGCCATTGCTAAGTTCATAACCGGATGTCACAATTACCACCAAGTGAAGGTCGAGTTGCCTAGCCCAAGATATAGTGATTCTTCCTTTGAAGTGATAGGAAATCAACTTGGATTTTGCGATTGGGTTGCCTAAGACTATAAATCATTTTAATTCTATTTGGGTTGTTGTGGATAGAATGACAAAGTCAGCTCAGTTCTTACTGGACAAAACTACTTATGGGGCCAATGATTATGCCAAATAGTATATTCATGAGTTGCTTAGATTGCATGGGGTTCCTTTGTCTATTATTTCAGATCGTGGTGCTCAATTCACTTCTCACTTTTGGAAGTCTTTCTAAAGAGGTCTTGGTACCAAGGTTCAGCTTAGCACGACCTTTCACCCTTAAACGGATGGTCAAGCTGAGAGGACTATTCAAACCCTTAAGGATATGCTTAGAGCTTGTGTTTTGGAGTTTAAGGTCTGTTGGTATGAACATCTTCTACTCATGAAATTTGCTTACAACAATAGCTATCACTCAAGCATTGGAATGGCTCCTTTTGAAGCTCTTTGTGGTAGAAGTTGTAGGTTCCCAATTGCATGGTTTAAGGTGTGGGGGATGGATTTGATAGGTCCTTGTTTGGTCTTGGAAGACTTAGAGAAGGTGAGGTTTAGATTTAAAACAGCCCAAAGTATGCAAAAAGTCCTATTCCAATGTTAGGAGAAGAGATCTTGATTTTATGGTAGGTGATTGGATTTACTTTGAAGGGTGTAGTCCGATTTCACAAGTAGGGTAAATTGAGTGAAAGGTTCATAGGTCCTCATAGAGTGTTGAGGAGGACTGGTAAGGTGGTCTATGAGTTCGCATTGCCCATGGATATGAATATGGTTCATCCAGTCTTCCATGTATCTATGTTAGCAAAGTCGGTAGGTAACCACCTATTATTGTACCTTTGGATACTATAGGTGTAGTAGAAGATAGTTTGACTTATTGTAACACCCCACATCTTACAATACTAGTACAATGCAAATGAAACATGGTATGGTTTGGTCAAATTAGCGCCCATTTTTAAAAGGGGCTCGAATTTCATGTTATAGGGGGATATGTGCATCTAACGCTTAAGAGGGTCAAGTGTATACATATTTTGTGTCAAATTGAGGAGATCATGGTCTTAAATGAAGTAAGAGCATTGAGATTCTTGTAGGACTTAAGAAGCTAGCAGGTGAGTCACCTACTTGCTTAGCTTAAATTGGTAGCTAAAAGGAGATGAGGTCTGACGTCAAATTTTTTCAAGTTCGGTTATGAATAAAGTCCGTATTAAGGGTGTAACTTTGGCCCATGTTTTAGAATCATAAATGGATTATATTTTCAGCCCAAGAAGGATATTAAAAGGGGTCCAAAGACATGACAATTGCTTTGATAAATTAGGCCCAAACTAATTAAGAAGAAAGCTGAAAAATGGGTAGCAAAGGCCCATCACTTTGGAAACACTTTATGAGGCAAGGATCTGCATCTCCATCTTGGTAATATGAGGCTAAAAGTACCTTAGTAATTCGTCCAAGATCCCTTTTAAAAAAGGTTTAAAGCAGCTCCCTACGTCATTTTCAACTTGACCAACACAGGAAAATCAAATTATTCTCCAAGTTTTCTGTCAACTGCTCTTGACTTTGTAAAGTAGCTAAATGAATCTTTTAGGGTTCTTAAGGAGGCCTTCAACCTTTAAGGTAATTTTAAGTGATTATAATTGAGTGTTTAATAAGGTTTCTTCATGAAAAACTAGAGACTATGTTGATTAAGTATATGCTGAAAATTCTGGACAGCATGTGTCCTAAGGATTGTTGTGAAATTTTCTTGTTGTTCAAGAGGCTTTTCTCTTCTTGGTTGGATATATTGTGAAAGAATACTTATATAATTAGCAAAGTTTGGTTTTATAGTAATGTAACCAGGATGCTTCATCACTTTTATCGTCCACAAAAGTGAGTCCTTATATGATATCGCAATTGTGTTCTTAGTATGAACTTGTGTGCTATTGGATGGAAGGCTATTTCCTCACATCCTTAATGACTGATTTGTTACTTTTCTGAGACTGGGTCAAGGCTATTTTAATGTATAGATGTGTTTAGAATAGTTTCGTTAAAGTTGGAATGGGTTTAGAATTGTCGACATCCAAATGGGGCAAATGGGAGTAACGTTATACTGTCCATTTGTAGGTTGTGTAGAATTGTTATGTGTTGTGCTTTGTGGGCTGTTGTAAGACTTTCATATCACTAAAACAGGCTGCAAATGATGTGTACATGCAAATGTGTACTAAAAAAAAAGGGTTAGGGGCGGAAAGATTAAAAGAATCTGCTTGGGTTTATAAATACTCGCTTGTTGCCTGTGTGTTGTTTTTTATGTGATTAGGCTGCCAAGGTGTACCTATTGACTATTAATGCTAGTTTTATCACGTACTATGTTATAGATAAATATTTGGAGGATGGGAAGGTTATCTCAAGGTAGTAACGAGTTCATACAACGAGGTATGTAAGGCTACTTGATTTTGTATTTATTGGCAAGAAACATAGATCCTTCCTTGGCACATAAAGGCACTTACCAACTCTGACACAACTATTAATTGTGTCTACACTCTTGCATATATTCATATTCTCCCATACATAGTCACTTTCAAATCTGCATATATACATGGGTACCAAGTTACATGGGTTCTTTTTGCCAAATAAAGTTCATGAGTTATTTCATGTCATATGCATTTCATTATTTATGTAACGCACTCTTTTCATTGTCATATTGTCTTATATGATTATCTATATGTCACATGTTACATCTAAAGTCATATAGGTCCAATATTCTAGCCATCAAAAGAATCATCTCAAAGGTAATTGAAAGATAAAGTATATTGTTTATTGATGGGTGGTAGCCCGAGGTGTGGAAGCATCACCTAGCTAGGGACGATCCTATCATGGGTGGTAGCCCAAGGGGTTAAGGAAGAACCTAGCTAGGTATGATCCCGATACAGTTTTACCATTGATTAGTTGGTCATTTGTATTACATGCTATGGATAGATTATCCAGTAAAGGTAAAGTAATATAAAGAAAATAAAGTATGTGATCCCACAGTATAACTAAAAGTTGTCTCTTATCCCACACCAGTGCATAGTTTCATTTGAGTTATTTCTTCATATATAGTATTTCCTGCCTTGTATATTCATTACATTATCTAGTACTAAGGTCCCATACGAGGGACCTGCATTTTATGATATAGATACAGATGCTAGTATATCTCCCCCGTAAGAGTATAGGTTATCCAGCTGCTATTACCAAGCTCCAAGTTGCTTCAGAGCTTTGTGTCTAGAGCTTATATTTTTGTATTGTACAGTTAGAGGCAGGGCCTGTACTGACCCTTATATGATACTTTCCCTTGTCTAGAGGCTTTTGTAGACTAGGCAAATTAAATTGTGGTTATGTCTCATACTTTAACCATCGTGGTCCCAACGTCCTAGTCATATGCATTTACTTTTGACTTGTTATCACTATTTATTTTCTTAAGGGCATGTCAAACATAGAAAAGCCTTATAATATGCATAGAAATTGCATAGATACAGGTTAGTTCTCCCGGGCCTTACAGGCAACGGGTGCCAGTCCGCCCTAATGGGACTTTGGGCATAACAGAAATGATATCAGAGTGGGTCATCCTAGGGAGTCTACAAAGTCGTGTTTATGTAGAATCTTATTTATCGATGTGTTGTGCACCACATTTATAAGTAGCTGTCTACGTGGAATTTAGGAGTTATTACTTTTTTTTCGTTCTTTAGATCGTGCCATAGAGTTAAGTGTAGTAGGTGGATTGTGTCTAACCCCTAAATTAATTTGTACAGCAAGTATGCCAGAAACCAGGAAGAACAAAGGTATAGGAAAGGGAGTAAAATTGGTGGTTGGTATACCCAGTCAGGTGAGACAACCAAATGAGGCCCAAGATGAGTCTCTGTCACAGACATCTCCAACTCCTCTAGATCCTGATAAACTCGAAGGTAGTGAAATTCCCCAAGAACCACCTATCGATGCTATAGTGCATACTCTGAGAAATGTAGTCCAACTATTGACCCATATAGTGGCTTGCAAAGGTCAGAGATAGGAAGGTCCAGTTATACGTACATGTGGTGCAAATAGGGTAGCTTGCATGAGGATACGTGATTTCATTAATTTGGACCTTCCATCCTTCACATTGTCAGATCCTAATAAAGATCCCTAGGATGTTATTGATCAGATTTAGTGCACTTTAGATGTTATGCATATGAGTTGTACAAAAACTATCGAATTAGTGACTTATAGGTTAAAGGGTGTGGCTATATGATGGTATGAAGCATGGAAGCAATATAAGGGTATAGATGCACCCCCAACTACCTAGAAGGAGTTCAAAGAGGCATTTGTTGACCATTACTTACCATTACAGATTCGAGAAGCTCGTGTAAATCAGTTCCTGAATCTCCACCAATGGAATATGAGCGTGAGTGAGTATAGCCTTAAATTTAATTCCCTGGCAAGGTATGCTTCTAATGTAGTTGTTACTATGGAAAATAGAGTTTCATCGATATGTAGATAGGTTGGATATGTATATGGTCAGAGACTGTACCATTGCTTCCATGAACAAAGACATGGATATAGCGAGAATGCAGGATTTTACACAAAAATTGGAGGATCAGAGGCAAAGAAGAAGGACACAAAAGATGGAAAGTGGGCAGGCCAAAAGGGCCAGATCTGCAGTGTAGTTTACACTGTCCCAAGGAGAGCTTATGCTTCAGTTTTCTACTAGACCATCTAGGCCACTATCCTCCTACTCTATAGCCAGTGCTCCACCACAACTTCGAAGTATAGAAGTAATCAGTTTGGTCAACGAGGTGAGGGAGAAGGTACACAGAGAATAGGATATTCAGCAGGTTGATAAATGACCCGTAGGAAACCTTGTAAATAGTGTGGAAGAAGTCATTAAGGTATATGTCGTGTTGGGACAGACTCTTGTTATTGGTGTGGTGTACCATGGCATATGATAAAAGATTGCTCGAGGAAGCATATAGGTGATATGACACAATCTACTTGGTTAGCTGTTGCATTATCATCGTCAGTTCCTCGATTAGATAGGGGTCAACAAGCACCTATGCCTCGCAGTAGAGGTGTTAGAGGGGCAGCTAGCTCTAGCGGGGTCCAGAATCGCACTTATGCTCTAGGGAATCGACAAAATTTGAAGCTTCACTCGATATGGTTACAGGTACATTGTCCATCTTTAACATAATGTATATGCATTAATTGATCCTAGTTCTACACTATCTTACATTACCCCACTAGTTTTTGGGAAGTTTAAGAGAATACCCTAATTATTGAGCAAACCATTTGAAGTGCCTACACCAGCCGGTGAATCTATTATAGCTAGAAGAGTTTATTATGACTGTGTAGTAACTATTTCTGATCATGACACATTTGCTGACCTCATTGAGCTAGAAATGGTGGAAATTGATATTACAATTTGTATGGATACGTTAGCTTCTTGCTATGCCACTGTTGATTGCCGAACTAAGAAAGTGTACTTCCACTTTCCAAATGAAGTAGTTCTTGAATAGGAAGGAAATGTTAGGGAACCAAAGGTGAAGTTTATCTCTTATTTTAAGGCTAGAGAGATGATATCGAAGGGGTATATATATCATTTAGTTAGAGTAAGTGACATGGAGGCAGAATCGCCAACTTTTTAATTAGTTCCAATAGTGAATGAATTTGTTGATGTGTTCCCTGAAAACCTTCTAGACTTACCTCCTTAACGAGAAATAGATTTTGGTACTGACTTACTCTCAGGCACTCAACCTATTTCCATCCCTCCATATAGAATTGCATGAATTAAAAAATCAGGTAAAAGACTTATTTGAGAAAGGTTTTATAAGACCTAGTGTGTCCCTTTGGGGTGCACCAGTGTTATTTTTACGCAAAAAGAATGGCACATTGAGAATGAGTATCAACTATTGACAATTGAATAGGGTGATAATTAAGAATAAATACCCCCTCCCCAAGATTGATGATTTATTTGATCAATTATAGGGTGCCAAATGCTTTTTAAAAATTGATTTGAGATTGGGGTATCACCAAGTGAGGGTTAAGGAGACAGATATACCTAAGACTACTTTCTGAACACACTATGGTCACTTTGAATTTCTTGTTATATCATTTGGGCTAATAAATGCACCAAAAATTTTTATGGATCTAATGAACAGGGTATTTATGTTATTCTTGGATGTGTTCATGATAGTATTTATAGATGACATTTTGGTATATTCAAGATCAGAAGAGGACCATGCAAATCACTTATGACAAGTGTTATAGGTTCTTCATGATAGATAGTTGTATGCCAAATTCTTTAAATGTGAATTTTGGCTACAATCAGTGGCGTCCTTGGGTCACATTGTGTCGGATGAGGGAATAAGAGTTGATTCACAAAAAATAGAGGCTGTCAAAGATTGGCCATGATCAATGACACCTACAGAAGTATGAAGCTTCCTAGGGTTGGCAGGTTATTATGGGAGGTTTTTTGAAGGTTTCTCTTCTATTTCTGCATCTCTAACAAAGTGGACACATAAGGAAACCAAGTTCCAATGGAATGATGCATGTGAAAGGAGCTTCCAGGAGTTAAAAACTAAGCTATCTTTTGTATGTTTGCTAGTACTTCCAGAAGGCACTTAGGGGTATACAATGTATTGTGATGCTTTAGGAGTTAGCTTAGGGTGTGTACTGACACAACATGGTATGATAATTATTTATGCATCTAGACAACTATGACCATATGAGAAAAACTACCCAACTCATGATCTTGAGCTAGGAGCAGTTGTATTTGCTCTGAAAATATGGTGCCAATATTTGTATGGGGTTGATGTTGACATATATACTGATCATAAGAGCCTACAATCATCTTTAAGCAGAAAGCCCTAAATTTAAGATAGCGAAGGTAGCTAAAGCTAACAAATGATTATGATATTGATATACTATACCATACAGGGAAGGCAAATGTGGTAGACGATGCTCTGAGTCATTAGGCAATAATGAATACTAGTGATCAAGCTATGATAAGTCAAGTAGTGGCTGAGGATCTACGTTAGCTAGCGAGTTTAGGAGTTCGCCTTGTTAAAACTCCAAAGGAAGGTGTTATTGTACATAATGCAGCAACGTCTTCATTAGTAATGGAGGTGAAAGAAAACAAGTTCAAGGATCCTGTTTTACGACAGCTTAAGGAAAAAGTAAGCCAGGGTATGATAAAGGGATTTGACCATACATAAGATGGAGTACTTTAATGCCAAACTAGATTATGTGTGATTGATATTAATGGATTAAGAAAGAGAATAATGGAAGAAGCCCATCATTCCCGATATTCAATCCATCTAGGATCAACTAAGATGTACCATGACCTGAAGGGAATGTTTTGGTGGGGACGCATAAAGAAGGACCTTGCAGAATTTGTGGCTGAATATTCGAATTGTCAACTGGTGAAAGTAGAACACCAAAACCCAGGAGGTTATATGCAATGCATAGAGCTTCCAACATGGATGTGGGATATGATCAAAATGGATTTTGTTACCAGTTTGCCTCGCTCATTTTAGAAGTTTGATTCCATATGGGTAATAGTTGACAAAGTCAACAAAATTCTTACCAGTTAATAGTGATTATACAGCTAAAACGTATGCCAAGCTATACCTTAAAGAGATAGTCAGGCTACATGGAGTCCCTATCTCCATTTTATTTTACTGAAAAGCTCAATTCACTGCAAAATTTGGAAGTCCTTCCAAAGGAGTTCATGGACACAAGTAAATTTGAGTTCAACATTCCACCTTCAAACAGACAGTCAAGCAGAATGCACTATTCAGGCACTTGAAGATATGTTGCGAGCTTGTGCATTGGATTTTAATGGTAGTTGGGTAGACCATTTTCCACTTATTGAATTTGCCTATAGTAATGGCTACCACTCAAGTATCAAGATGGCACCTTATGAAGCTTTGTATAGAAGGAAGTGTAGGTCACCAATTGGATAGTTTGAAGTGGGTGAAACCCCCTTGCTTGGGCCAGATCTAGTACAACAAGCCATGAAAAAAGTTAAGGTAATAAAACAATGGCTAGAAACAACCCAAAGTCTTCAGAAATCATATGCGAATGCTAAAAGAAGAGGACTGGAATTCTCAGTAGGGGACTGGGTATTTTTAAAGGTGCCTCCAATGAAAGGGTTTATAAGATTTAGTAAGAAAGGAAAATTGATCCCACATTACATAGGGCCATATCAAATTATTAAGAGCTTCAAGCAGCTTGCATATGAATTAGAGCTACCACCAGAGCTTTCAATGTTTCATCTAGTTTTTCATGTCTCAATGCTTCGAAAATGCATAGGTGACCCATCTTATATCACTCCTATTGAGGAGTAGAGATTACAGAAGATCTCACCTATGAATACGTACCTATTGCTATTCTAGATCATCAAGTTCAGAAGCTAAGGAATACAGAAATAGCTTTAGTAAAAGTACTTTAGAGAAACCAGCAAGAAGAAGAAATAACATGGGAGGCCGAGGATATGATGAAATCAAAATAACCATACTTATTGGAAGCTAAAGAGGAAGTCCAATATGTAGAATTAGGACACTAATAGGTACGTGTGATTGAATACTTAATGTGTTGTCAAAAGTTTCTGTAAGTAAAGGTTTAAACTTGATTAAGCTATGAAATTATGCTAACATTCGAGGATGAATGTTCCTAAGGAGGGAGGATGTAATACCCCACATCTTACAATACTAGTACAATCCAAATGAAACATGATATGGTTTGGTCAAATTAGCACCTATTTTTAAAAAGTGCTCGAATTTCATGTTATAGGGGATATGTGCGTCTAACGCTTAAGAGGGTCGAGTGTATACATGTTTTGTGTCAAATTGAGGATATCACAATCTTAAATAATGTAAGAGAATTAAGGTGCTTGTATGACTTAAGCAGCTAGCAGGTGAGTCACCTACTTGCTTAGCTTAAATTGTTAGCTAAATGGAGACGAGGCTTGACGTCAAATTTGTTCAAGTCTGATTATGAATAAAGTCCATGTTAAGGGTGTAACTTTGGCCCATGTTTTAGCATCATAAATGGACTATATGTTCATACCAAGGAGGATAATAAAAGGGGACCAAAGACATCATAATTTCTTTGATAAATTAGGCCCACACTAATTACGAAGGAAGCTCAAAAATGGGCAGCAAAGGCCTATCAATTTGGATCCCCTTAACACCCAAGTGAAAGGGGCAAGGAGCTGCATCACCAGCTCGGTGATGTAAGTCTAAAAATGCCTTAGTAAGTTAGTGAAAACTCCCGTTTAAAAAGTGTTTAAAGTAGCTCCCATAAGTCATTTTCAACTTGACTGACACAGAAAAATCAGATTATTCTCCAAGTTTTCTCTCAACTATTCTTGACTTTGTAAAGCAGCCAAATGAATCTTTTAGGGTTCTTAAGCAACACCTCAACCTTTAAAGTAATGGAATGTGATTATAGTTGAATGTTTAATAAGGTTTCTTCATGAAACCAAGAGACTATGTTGATTAAGTATATGCTGAAAATTCTGGACAACATGTGTCCTAAGGATTCTTATGAATTTTTCTTCTTGTTCAAGAGGCTTTTCTCTTCTTGGTTGGTTGTATTGTAAAGTAATGCTTATGTACTTAATAAATGTTTTTTTATAGTAATGTAACAAGGCTACTTCACCACTTTTACAGTCCATAAAAGTAAGTCCTCATATGATATCGCAATTGTGTTCTTAGTATGAACTTGTAGGCTGTTGGATGTAAGGCTATTGACTCACATACTTAATAACTGATTTGTTACTGTTCTAAGACTAGTTCAAGGTTATTTTTATGTATAGATGTGTTGATAATAGTTTGGTTAAAGTTAGAATGGGTTTGGAATTATCGACATCAAAATGGGGTAAAGGGGCATAACGTTATGCTGTCCATTTATAGGTTGTGTGTAATTGTTATGTGTTGTGCTTTGTGGGCTATTTGTAAAACTGTCGTGGCACTAAAACAGGCTCCAAAGGTTTATAAATACCCGCTTGCTGCATGTGTGTTGTTATTTTATATGATTTGGCTGCCAAGGTATACCTATTGGCTACTAATGCTAGTTTTATCACCTACTATGTTGTAGACAAATATTTAGAGGAATGGAAGGTTATATCGAGGTAGTAATGATGTCATACAAGGAGGTATGTAAGGCTACTTGATTTCGTATTGTTTGTCATGAAGCATAGATCCTTCCTTGGCACATAAAGGCACTTACCAACTCCGACACAACTATTAACTGTGTCTACACTCTTGCAAATGTTCATATGCTCCCACACATAGTCACCTTCAAATTTGCATACATACATGTGTACCAAATTACCTAGGTTCTTTTTGCCAAATAAAGTTCACGAGTTATTTCATCTCATACGCATTTCATTATTTATGTAATGTACTCTTTTCATTGTCATATTGTCTTATATGATTATCTACATGTCACATGTTATATCTACAGTCCTACAACTCTAATATTATGATCCCCAAAAGAATCATCTCAAAGGTCATTGCAAGATAAAGTATATTGTTTATTGATGGGTGGTTTCCCAAGTGGTGGAAGCATCACCTAGCCAGGGACGATCCTATCATGGGTGGTAGCTCGAGGCGTTAAGGGAGAATCTATCCAGGGACGATCCTGATATAGTTTTACCACAGATCAGTTGGTCATTTGTATTACATGTTGTGCATAAATTATACAGTAAAGGTAAAGTAATATAAAGAACATAAAGTCTGTGATACCACAGTATAACTAAAGGTGGTCTCTTATCCCACACCAGTGCATAGATTCATTTGAGTTGTTACTTTATATATAGTATATTAAGTACATTATCTCATACTGACGTCCCTTACGGGGCATCTGCATTTCATGCTTCAAGTACAGGTGCTAGTAGATCTCCCTAGTAGGAGTACAGGATATCTAGTTGCTGTTACCAAGCTCCAGGTTATTTGCAACTTTGTGTCTAGAGCTTATATTTTTGTATTGTATAGTTAGTCGAGGTGGGGCCTATCCTGACTTTTATCAGATACTTTCCCTTATCTAGAAAATTTGTAGACTATGTAAATTAACCACCATGGCCCCAACGACCTAGTCAAATGCATTTCCTTTTGACTTGTTATCACTGTTTATTTTCTTAAGGGCATGTCAAATATAAAAAAACCTTATAATATGTATAGAAAGCGCATAGATACAGGTTGGTTCTCCAGGCCTTACCGGCAACGTGTGTCAGTTCGCCCTAATAGTACTTTGGGCGTGTCATTGATATGGAGGTTCTGGTAGAAATTCTAGATAAACGAGTGAAGAGGTTGAGAAACAAGGATGTAGCTTCCGTCAAGGTCCTTTGGAGAAGCTAACAAGTTGAAAGTGCCATATGGGGAGCTAAGACAGATATGAGAAAATGATATCCACATCTCTTCCACTTTACTCAAGCCTATGGTACTAATTTAAGTTCCCTACATAATTGAAAGTCTTAAGTTTCAGCCCTTATGTCATTTTGCATGCATTCATGTTTATGTTGACTAGTGTAAGCTGATTTTAACATTCATGTTGAGATTTTTAAATTGATGTTTAAATGCATTTGTTGCATTCATGTCAGGCTAAAACCTTCATGATTACTTCTCTTTTTGTATGTTTCATTGACATTTGGCGACGAATGTTCCCAAAAGGGAGACATTGAAACAACCCCCAAACGCCCAAAAATGTGCCTTAGAAATGCCTATAATTGGAACTTTCATATATCTCAAAATTCATGTGTGATATCAAAAATACAACTTCATATTCATGATCAAGGGAAAAAATTGAGTGGAAAATAGGTATAGCCCTAATTTTAAAGGAACCGTAATAAAAAATAAGTTTTCAAAAAATTAAATTTCTAGTGGCAATCTGCGCCCTGGCTGCGCAGCACTAAGGGCGCGGATCAATGTTAATTTTTCCTTGAAATTCTATTTAGTCCCAACAACCTCGAGGTCTTCGACACATGCCTACTTATACGTAAAAACACCTATACTTAATTATTTTTCAACTCTATGTCACTCAAGACTCTCTCAAAAACCTCTCTAGTACTTAACCAAATATTTCTTCCAAATTTAAGTGTCTCAAGCATAATTCTGGATCTCAAGAACTCACTTCAAGCTTCAAGTCTCCTTGAAGTCTATCAAGAAAACCCAAGTTTAAGTTATGTTGGTTTTAACCCATTGGGTCCTTTCGCACTTGGTTCCCAACCTTCCTTTTTATGAAAATTGCACATTTTCAAGTTTGATTTTCTACTAGCATATCTTATTATGAATTTGATTATAAACTATGATGGAGTTTCATAAAGTGTTGATTGTTTATGCCTATTTTGAGCTATGGATCTATGATCTATTATGATACTTGATGATGGATTTCAAGGTATCTTACATGTTGTTTTTACTATGTGTTAGTGGGTTGGTTTACAGTGAATTTTCTCATATTACTTCACTCTTGAATTACATGAGTTTGATCTAGCATTACACAACTGCCAAGTGTTTCATAAAATTTCTTGATAAAAATTATATGATTTAAAAACATGTTTTACCTTAAGCATTGATTATTCATGACATATTGATATTATAATTATCAATTGGTTATGATTATGCATTTTGACTATGTTGCATATGTCTTGTTGTGTTATATCCTATATATTTAGTACATTCAAATGTACTAATGCATACTCTATGCCTACTTGATGTTACCATGTACAAACCGAAGCACTTCTCGATCATCCTCCACGTGGCTAGTTTTGGCATTTTTGAAGATAAGTTTGGTGATTCCTCAAGTCCGGGAATACTAGCTATCTTACTCTTACTTTTTATATCTTTTTATATTAAAGATTTTATATTATGAGGGTGAGCCCAGAAAGTGTCTTGGCCAGCTCCAATCTATGTTAGAGGTGTTTTTGGAACAATTAATGTACTTATGCTTCGAGTTTTGACTCTTTTATGCTATATAAATATCAAGGCTTCCCTTTATCCTATTTCCCTTACTTATATATTTTGTTATTTTTTATTTTGCTTTCACGACCAAGGATGTGTGTATGATATGGTAACAGGGTTGTTTAGGGTACCTTCGGGTTCTTATTTGCTTAGGCTTGGGTCATGACACTATTGTACCCTCTCTTCCAAGGCATCAATATAAGCACCTATGACAGAGAGATGGTCATGTATAGTAGCCATCGTGAATGCCTGTGTATTACCCTCCAAGTTTGAAATGGCCTGGCAAACCTACGGTCTGATTTGATGAACAAGTTGAGTCAGCTGTGACTCCGTGTGGGATAACCTCTATGCCAAGGCCTGTATTGATGTGGTAGACGCATAAACCATGTCCGTGGGAGTAGCCTGTGAAGTGCTGGCAAGTGGTGTAGGAATAGAAGTAGTTTACCCACTCTCCTTATCTACCTCAGGCTACGAGGGCGTCTCCTTAGTATCAACAGCAGTACCAGTGGTAGTCTATGAACCCTCAAAGAAAGTAGCGTTGGGGCGAACATCTCTGATATACGAGCACGATGTTGTTGTGCCTGCGAGTGTGCCAATGGATTCTGTTTACCCTTGATCATTCTAGGATCAAATGTATGTTGGGCCTGCATCAGCTGGTTTGGCTGGTGCAAACACTCCACCCTGGACATTAGATAGAGCCTATATATCAAGTAAGGGAATAGGATAGAGCTAGACCTCTTTATTGCAGCCTCATGAATCTACTTAGCAATGAGGCGGGGCCATTAAATATCATAACACCTAAGATATTGTCAGCCAGTACTAAACGCTCCAACATTAATGTGTTATCAGCAAAAGCAATTAGAATGCGTGATCGAACAATTACCCACCAAAACATGGTGAGAAAATTGAGCGAAGCCTTGACAATAAGCTTCCTATGTGTCGTAAGCCATACAAGTTCCAACCCTGCTTAGAAATATAACCGACCACCTATCTCATCAAAGTTGCTCGTTGCTCTAGGTGTTTCGTAACAAGGGGTTCACTCATCTACCCTACCCTATAGTCAAACTCAGCAGAGGATCTAGGGGTAAGGAACTTTGCTTCAATAACAATTCAATGGATGGTAGTGTCCGATATGTCCACCTGTTGGCCCTTCACTCTAGTCTTAGTCGCTCTTGGCTGAGCGAGGGGCTTCTTTCCCCTTAGGACTAGTTCTATGAATAGTGGTCGCACATGAAGCATAAAACTCCCTCACCATAGTCAGGGTTTATCATCCAAGTGAATGTGTGAGCAACTGATGTCTGTACTGAATCATCATGACCTAGAGATTGGGGACACTGTCGAGCCTGTCTGGGATGACTCGGGGCTTCTCATAGATGGAGCTAGCTAGCTTGCCTCGCTCTTTCAGCTATACTCCCTCTATATATGTCTCTTGTATGCCCTAAAAGCCTACTATAGAGCTGGACTCCTCTATGGATAGAGTCATCTAGGGTCAATCACTCCTGTCATTTCCTACCTCATCAGATTGGGGAATGCGAACGATGAGCACCTAATCTGCCCAGACTTAGCAACAACTTTGGTTTGTGGTTGATCTGCCCCTATGTTTGGGTTGACCCTATGGTCATGTAGTGAGCCACATAGTGTGGTGGCATACTCCTCATCCAAAGACTCATCTCAGAGCCTCCTTCGTAATGGTAACATCTCATCACGCTTAGCTTTGGGGTCATCATACTTAAAGTATGAACATTTACGCACCTTGGTTAGTCCCACAAATCAAAAATAGAAATGCAAAGAGTAATTCGGATAAAGCTGCATAAGGTTTGTATGAAAGTATGTTTATAGGTTGTAGTTGGTACTATAAGCTATAAAGATGTTTCATAAAATAGGGATTCAAATAATTTTTATGATTGGAAAAGTAAGTACAATTCTTAAAATGGATTACGAGTCATAGAGAATTCAAGTATGTGAAATTATTTCGTACAAGGATCGACAAGACCTATCTTTGAGCAGTAATATGTTGTACGACTCATAGAAGGTCTTGGCTAATGGATATTTAGAAACTTTAACTCTTTGGAATCCTGTATGAGGAGGAATTACAAATCTTGGAATGATCCATGGGCCGTAAAATCCAATCGTAAAAGAAGAAAACTCAGTTGCCTGAGTTCCTAGGCTAATCACAATGGATCTCATATGACTTTTTCAACATGTATTCTAACAGCATCAAAGCATAAATGTATACAACCGCATGAATTTCACACTACAACCAAGATCCTAACATATCGTTCAACATATATACCCCATCAAAAATGATCAAGCATGTCTCCCCACCTATTCTAACCCTATATGGCAATGTTTCAATAATATCTACACACCTATGGCATCACCCACAAATTTAAAAACAAACTCAATTCATCACACATGGTGGGTGATTCAATAGGCACTAGAACTATGTGAATCATACAAACAAGGCAAAGGTACCAAATTCTTGATATAGACAAACATTGAAACATGGGCAACCCAAATTTAATTAACACACGTTAAATTCACGTAAAGGTTTTGTGTCTAAACAACCATTCCCATAATGATTTCCATGTCAATCACACAAGCAAAGGCAAATTAAGGAGTTTTGAATTAATCCAAAAATATACCAAGATGTGCAATTAAGTTGTAGAAGATGAAGGAAGTGAAGAGTAGGTTGACAAAAAGTCACCAAAAAATGGGGGTACGATCAGTGTCGGTGGTCGAAATTGCTTGGGGTGGGATTTGTT
>JAOTQJ010187386.1:0-31946 GCA_025642045.1 Solanum sejunctum | reverse complement strand
TAGGTTGACAAAAAGTCACCAAAAAATGGGGGTACGATCAGTGTCGGTGGTCGAAATTGCTTGGGGTGGGATTTGTTGGTTATATTTGCAATTTAGGTTAGAAATGGGGTTAATTAATTTGACCTCATTATTATTTGATGATTGGGTGAAGTAAAATATAATGGGCCTGGACTCTATGAAACCCTGATTACAGATCGTAGAGTGTTTTACTACTCGTGAGCTATAGTGTCATAGAATATCCAAATCCTAGATTTTAGGAATGGGTTTTACAGACAAGTCTATAAGTCATAAAGTGATTTATGACTCAAAGAGTTGGTCTAGAATGCTCAACAATTAGATTAATTTTAGGAATCTTACCTAAGATCCACGAGCCCCATTCATGACACATAGTTTTGTCTACAGAACGTAAAGTTATCTTATGAACTGGAGTGCACAATCTTTTGCTCAATAAAATTCTTTACGAAATAGGGTACGGGTTGCAAAGTGTTTTACGACCTGTAGAACCAGTCTTAGATACATTTCCATGATCTTATCAGCCAAAAATAGTTGACATAGCCCTGCACCAGCATATTTTTCATAGAACACACTCTTACCCTATATTCAACTAACCCAATGTCCAAAATTACAATCAAAGTACAAGAAACCAAAAAACTTATGAGTCCAAAAACTGAAAATAAACCTACAACTACACTATTATATCAAAAATCATAGGTTGCCTCCCAAGTAGCACCTAATTTATTATCATGTCACGACTTGGACAAATTGGTTTCTCAGACTTCACCAATTTCCTAGACATTACACTTCAGATCATCAGGATACTTCAGGATAGATAGATAATGAAGACAACTTCTTCATTGTTCAATCTGAACCTGAGGTTACCTGCTTCCATATCTAGTAGTGCTCCCTAGTGGCTAGCAACGGTCTTCTCATGATGATAAGGATGTCGAAGTCAACTTCAAAATGTAGGATCACAAAGTCCATAGGGAATATGAACTTGTCAAATTTTACCATCACATCATATAGTATCCCCATAAGCATTTTCACCGTATGATCCGCCATTAATAATTGCATGTTCATCGGAGTAGGGGCGCCTAATCCAAGCTTCTTGCAGATCACACGGGGCATCAAATTAATATTGGCACCTAGATAACATATTGACCGTGTGTACTCCACATCTCCTTTGGTGTAATGTATGGTAAAAGTATTGCGATCTTCTTTCTTATGAACCAAAGACTTTGTAGCAATAGCACTGTAATGCTGAAGCTCTTAGGAGAGCTCTAAAATGTCCTAAAAATATTTTTCGGAAATGCCCATAATCATAATTTTCATATATATCTCAAAATTCATGTGTGATATCAAAAATTAAAATTTATATTCTTGATCAAGGGAAAAATTCAGTGGGAAATTGGTATAGTCAAAATTTTACATGACCCATAGCAAAAAATTGATTTCCGTGAAATTTTCGAGAATAAAAAGCTATCCGCATTGGTTCCCTGATGTGGACCTGTCATGGAGCAATGTTGTGTCTTTCTTATTTTTCCTATATTGTCCTAGGGAATTGGGGCCTTATCCTCATGCCCACCTATGCATAAAAACACCTATACTTAGACCTTTTCTCAATTCTATATCACTCAAGACACTCTCAAAACCCTCTCTAACACTTGACTAAATATTTCATCCAAATTCAGGTGTCCCCAGCTTAATTCCATATGTCAAGAACTTCATTCAAGCTTCATTTCTTATTCAAATCTGCATCAAGGAAATCTCCAAATTCAAGATATGTGGGTTTCAACCATTGGGTCCTTTCACCCATAGTGCCCAACCTTTCTTTTTATGAAAATAATGAGTTTTCAAGTTGTATAACATATGTGTATTATATATTATGAGTTAGGATTACAAATTATATTGGGGTTTTATGAAATGATGCTTGGAAAAATAAGTCCACCTATTTCAAGCTTATACTATGAGATGGTTTATCTATTGCGACTATGCATGTTTTGAGCTATGAAACTATTATCTATTATGAGGTTTGATAAGGAATTTCAAGCTATCTTGCATGAGGCTCTTACTAGGTGTTGGTGGGTTGATTTACATTTAGTTTTCTCACATGATTTCACTCTTGAATTGCATGATTTTGAACTAGCATTACACACCTGCCAAATGCTTGAAAAAATGTCTTGACATGAATTCTTGGGTTATTAATGTTCTACGATATGGTTCAAAAATTCACTGACTCAATGATAATGAAGGGATTGTATGTATATATTGAATTTGTGAAAAATATTTAATAATGTTGCAAGTTGAGCACACCTTATTGAGGGGTTGGCATGCCTCAAACACTATGATGGGGGGTGCTATGCCTATCTACCATGTTGAGTGGTATATACCTTGACAACTAAGATGGGGGTGTAATGACCATCTACCATGTTGAGGGGTATATACCTTGACTACTATGATGGGGGTGATATACCCATCTACCATATTGAGGGCTATATATAATGACCACTATGATGGGGGGTGACATGCTCATATACCATGTTGAGGGATAGATACCTCAATCACCTTCCAAGAGGGTGATATGCCTTGGATTCCAAGTAATAGTTTTCTTGGTCTATGAGTATGGTCCCTTTCTACACATGTAATCTATATTCTCAAGCTATATGCTTTACAAGCATGGTTTACTTCAAGCATTGATCATGCATTCCATATTGTTATTATACTTACCCATTGCTTAGGTTTATGTATGACCCAAGCTAGGGCCTAAATGTGATATGGTGCATAGTGAAGCTGAAGAGACCCCAAGCAAGCCTATTGACAAATCATTCCACATCATTGGTAGCGGAAGCAAGTAAATGACATAATAGATTAGAGATAAGGGTAAAAGGGCTAAAGGAAAGCTTCATAACATAAATATCAAGAACAAGAGAGCCAATGCTCATAACATAGATACATAATATGTCCAACAACATCTCTAACCATAGAACTTAGGGATGCCAAGACAAGTAACAGGGCTCACCCTTATAGTAAACAGATACATAAAAAAAAATACTCATAAAACATAGCATGAGATCATAAACATCATCCTTGGAATTCAGGACTCACCAACAAGTTTGGAAGAAATTGTACTAGCCACGTGGAGGAGGATGCTCAAGTGGAGCTCAAGTTCCTACAAGGTGACATCATGTAGTCATAGAATATGCATTAGTATAATTAAATGTACCAAGTATGTAGGATGTAATGCAACAATAAATAAGTAACATAATTGAAATGCATATGCATAGGCAATGAGTAGCATATAATGATTTCACATGCATGAAGATGCTTGTAGTAAACTATACTTATAAAGAACATAATACATGAGTAAGGAGTGACCATTTTTAGTGCATATCATAGGCCAAACACTCCCTTTGATAGGTGAATGATGTACAAACCCCACAATTGGTTGATGAGGTACAAACCCCTTAACATGGTTAACGAGGTACAAACCCATAGTATGGTTGATGATATACAAAACCCTCAACATGGTTATAAAGGTACAAACCCCTCGACATGATTGCATGGGCCTACCACCTATCGAGCGAGGTGATTGAGGTACAAACCCCTCGCTAAGTTTACTTGGGCGTACAACCTCATGAGTGAGGCCTGGTAAATTCTCTACACTATAGAGGTAATATCATATATATTTCATTCATAATCATAAATTCATTCAACTCATAAGACATGCATTGGACCTTTAATTCCTCAAAATACATCAATCAGACATTTTATCAAATACTTGGCGGGTGTGTAGTGCTAGTGTAAAATTATGCAATTCAAGAGTTGATTAATGCTGGAAAGTTCAATGTAAAACCATCAATAGGTACTTGGTAACACCCTCAAGTAATATATATCAAAATCCTTCATCAAATCTCACAATAGATATTAGATTTATAGCTCAAAACATGCTAAAACAATCATAATTTAATAAAACACCAACACAGTATGCGGTGAAAATCATAATAAGCAAGATCCATCAGTAAATCAACTTTAATTCATTTAATTTTAGGTAAAAGAAAGCTTCGGCATCATGGGTGAAAGGAACCCATGAAAGAAACTCACATACCTTGCCTTTGGGGAATCCCTAAAGAAGATTGGAGATGGAAACTTGAAGCTTGAATGAGAAGCTTAAGATACAGTTGAGTTTTGGGACTTGAAATTTGGAGATGAAATATTGTGTAAGTATTTGAGAAAGTATTTGGGAATGTTTTGAATGATATGAGGGTGAAATAAGGCAAAGTATAAGTATTTTCACATATGGGATTACTTAGGCACAAGATGCAAAGGTCTTGGACTAAGATAGAAAATCAGTATACAAAAATACATAGTAGCATTTTTGGTGGAAATCACATTTTTACAATTTTCAAATTTTTCTATTGTTACTCTTAAATCGCGGTTAGAACCAATCCCACTCATTTTGACCCTTGAACAATAATATGAAGTCGGATTTTCGATATGATGCACAAATGTTGAGATATAGAGAAATCACGATTCCAGGCATTTTTTAGGCACATTTTTAGGCACTTTTTGGGGCCATTTCAATATCTCCCCCTTGGGAACATACATACTAAAATGCTAAAGAAACATACATGATAAATGTAATCATGATGAGATCAGCCCCAACAAGAATGCAACAATATACTTAAAACACCATTTTCAAAATCTCATCATAAGTGTAAACTCATCATGAACTTAGTCAATATAAACATAAGTGCATGCAAATGACTTATAAGCCGGAACATGAGATATGAAATCACATTGAATACTTAGAATTAGTTCCTTAGACTTTAGTAGTATGGAAGAGATAAGGATATCATTTTTTCATGTCCGCTTCGGCTTCCCATGTATTACTTTCGACTTGTTAATTACTTCAAAGGACTTTAAAGGAAACAACATCCTTGTTCCTCAACCTCGTCACTTGTCTATCCAAGACCTCTACTGGAACTTCTTCATATGTGAAGTTGTCTTTAACTACCCCCATAACATCAAAGGCATATTAGAATTATGATCGCCCACACACTTCCTCAATATAGACACATGGAAGACCGAATGAACCAATTTCATTTCACTAGAAAATTCCAACTCATAGGCCACCTTACTAATCCTTCTCATCACCCTATAAGGACCCATATTTCTAGGGCTTATCTTACTTTTCATACCAAAATGAACCACACCCTTTGTGGGTGAAACCTTCAAATAAACCCAATCACCAACTTTGAATCCAAGATCCCCTCTCCTCACATTGGCATAGGACTTTTGGTGACTTTGGGCCATCTTCAACCTTTCTCTAATCATCCTAACCTTCTTAAGAGCCTCTATAATAATATATGATTCCAACAAATCCATCTTACCAACCTTAAGCAACCCAACCGGTGATTTATAATGTCTACCATAGAGAGCTTCAAAAGGTACCATACCAATGCTAGAATGATACCTATTATGATAGGCAAACTCAATCAATGGAAGATGATTATCCCAAATACCATTAAGCTCCAATACACAAGCCTTAAGCATTTTCTCAAGATTTTGGATAGTCCTTTCGGCTTCGCCATCTGTTTGAGATTGGAAGGTTGTACTAAGTTTAACTTTTATACCAAGACCTTTTTGGAAGGACCTCTAAAAGTGTTAAGTGAATTGTGCTCCATGATCCAATATGATAAACAAAGGCACGCCATGCAATCTCACCAACCCATGAATGTATAATTTAGCAGAATCTTTAACCCTATATGTAGTCTTAACGGTAGAAAGTGAGCCAATTTTGTCATCCTATCAATTATAACCCAAATAGAATCAAAACCCATTCTAGTCTTGGGCAACCCAACTATAAAATCCATATTAATCTCTTCCCACTTCCAAGTAGGAACCTCTATGTCTTGAGTCAAGCCACACAACCTTTGGTGTTCGGGTTTGACTTGTTTGGAACTATCACAATTGGAAACAAATTTTACAATGTCCATCTTTATGCCTCCCTACCAATATACCTCTCTCAAATCTCTATATATCTTAGTAGAACCTAGGTGAATAGAATAAGTAGAGCCATGAGCCTCATTAAGGATCCGTTCTCTTAATACATCAACACATGGTACACAAAACCTACTCTAGTATCTAAGGATACTATCTCCCCCTTAGGAGAAAACCTCCACCTGAACATCTTTTACCCATGCCTTCAATTCCAACAAAGTGGGGTCAAGATCTTGCTTAGCTTTCACCTCCTCAACCAATGAAGATTTAGAACCATCAACAACAACAACACCCCCATTGTCAACCTCCTCTAACCTAACCCCCAATCTAGCCAACCGCTGGACCTCCCTAGCCATCCCTTTTTCTCCATCATCATTATGAGCTCGGCTACTCATTGATACACTACTCAAAGCATCTGCCACCATATTAACCTTACAAGGATGATAGTTCGCACTCGTATCATAATTCTTAAGAAGTTCTAACCGCCTTCTATGTCTTAAGTTGGGATCTTTTTGAGTGATGACATATTGGAGGTCTTATGGTCGGTGAACACATCAACATACACTTCACATAAATAATGATGCCAAATCTTTAATGCAAATACCACAACAACTAATTCAAGATCATAGGTAACATAGTTCTTTTTATGAACTTTGAGTTGCCTAGAAGCATAGGCTATGACCTTACCATTTTGCATTAGAACACAACCCAAACAAACTATAAAAGCATAACAGTACATAACAAAATCCACTAGCCCTTCTGGTAGTGACAAAATATGAGAAAACACAAGCTTATCTTTCAAGGTTTGGAAGATTTTTTCACACTCATCGGTCCACACAAACTTAGCCTTCGTTTGGGTTAATTTAGTCATGGGAGAAGTAATAGAAGAGAACCTATTTACAAATATCCGATACTAACATGCTAAGACCAAGAAGCTCCTAAGATCTGATGGGGTCAATAGTCTAGGCCAATTTTCCAATCACATCTATCTTTTAAGGATCCGCCTTAACACTATCCCTCGACACCACATGAACTAGGAAGGCAACCTCTTTCAAATAAATTCACACTTTTTATACTTAGCATATAACTTCTCTTCCATCAATATTTGTAACACTACCTTGAAATAATCCACATGCTCCTCCTCACTATGAGAATAGATCGAAATATCATCAATGAAGACCACAACAAACGATTCAACGTAGGGTTTGGAGACCATATTCATATGATCCATAAAGATAGTTAGTGCATTTGTCAACCCAAAAGACATCACAATAAACTCATAATGCCCATACCTTGTCCGAAAGGCATTCTTAGGAATATCACACTCGCTCACCTTTACTTGATGATACCTAGACCAAAGATCAATCTTAGAGAAGTGGCTAACTCCTTGCAATTGGTCAAACAAATCATCAATCCTTGGAAGAGGATACCTATTTTTGATGGTGACCTTAGTAAGTTGCTGGTAGTTAATATATATTCTAAAAGACCCATCCTTGTTCTTAATAAACAACACCGATGCACCCAAGGTGATTAGATAGGATTTATAAAACCCTTCTCTAAGAAATTCCTCAATTGCTCCTTCAACTCCATTGACTCCGTCGGGGCCATAGGGTAAGGGAAAATTGAAACGGGTTGAGTATCAGGGAGGAGGTATATACCAAAATATATGTCCCTTTCGGGAGGGACACTAGGAAGGTCATTTGGAAAGACAATAAGAAACTCATTTACAACCAAAACCGACTCTATGGGAAAGACTTTGGAGTCCACATCCGTAACCCTCACAAGATGATAAAGATACCCCTTAGAGATCAACTTATGGTTTTAATGCAAAAGACGAACATACCTTTGACCACCACATCATGAATCTTCCACTCAAGGATGGGTTCATTTGGGAATTGGAATTTGACCCTATGGGTTGTACAATTAATAAGGGCATAGTATGAATGCAACTAATCCATCCCAAGAATGACATCTAAATTAACCATATCAAACTCAACAAGACCACATGGCAATATTTTAAGCAAGATGCAAATGAGACAATTTCTATAGACCTTTTTAGCAATAATTAATGCACCAACAGGAGTAGACACCTCATATGATACATAACAATTCAGGCTCAACATGGAACTTTTTGGCAATAAAAAGGGGAAAAAATGAAAGAATGGCACTCGGATCAATTAATGCATACATATCAAAATCAAAGATTTTTAACATACTGATGATGACATCAAGAACCTCAGAAACCCCTTGCATCTCATGTAAAGCATAAAGCTATTTGTACCTTAGGGCACCATCTTATTGACCACTTCTTCCCAAAGGAACCGCATTAACACCTTGTGGATGAACCTCCTTATCCTTGTTGATATTAAGAGGATGATCCAACACGTTATGCCCAACTTCCCTACAACCATAACACGCATTCGTATCCACCAAGCATGGGCCACTGTGACCCTTACCACATTTCGGACACCCTTCATTAGGAACCATATCCCTAACATATTGGGCCCTTGGAAAATCATTGGCACCTTTTGTATGAAATGCATGAGAACACCATTAGTCTTGATGGAACCAGCCACACTTTTGGCTTTGGAATTTACCATTAAAATGGCCCTTCTTGGACTCATGACTCCTCCGCTTCCTCAATTTTTCCTCCTCCATTTGTTCGGCATAGGTCACCAAACGGGATAAGTCCATATCACTAATAATCATAACGGACCGACATTCTTCACTTACCAAATGAAAGACACCCATCACAAATAATTTCATCCTAGACCTTGAGTCGGCAACCAAGTATGGGGCATACTTTGAATGTTCGTTGAACTTAAGGGCATAATCCCTCGCACTCATTGACCTTTGTCTCAAATTTATAAATTCCACCAATTTGGCTTTTAGAAGCTCAAGAGGAAAGAACTTGTTTTAAAAAGCTGCCTTGACCTCCTCCCAAAGCACCATATTATTGACCCCCTTCTCCTCCTTCCATTGATTGTACCATATTTATGCTACCCCTTTGAGTTTGTAAGCCGCCAACTTTGCCTCTCCAACAACCTAACACCCACAATAGCCAAAATCTTGTGGACCTCATCAATGAACTCTTAAGGGTCCTCGTTCACCTTTGACCCATAGAATTTCTAGGGATTCATCCTCATGTAGTCTCTCACATTAGATGTAGGTGTAGGAGCATGAGGGGCTTCCCCTTGGTTGGCTTGATTAGCCACAACTTGTGCAAGTAAAATGATAGCATCCCGAAGCATACCATGAGCCAGTTGTACCTCGGGTGTGTGGGCTCTTCTTCCTCTTATGTTAGGCATAGTCTAGCATAGCAAGGAACAATTGTTAAGGGGAAAAACTTACCTTAACTTCTAAAGTAAGAAGAAGGGAAACATTTTCTAAAATAACTTATAGCCTCTTACTTATAGTTGTGGTGCACAACACAACTATGAACAAGACTCTAATCGATGCGACGTGTTGGATGCCGAGGACCATTAACAACTTAGTGCTCTGATATAATGTTTACCATGATCCAAGCCCAGGGACTAGACATAACAAGGCGCATGGGGAACCTGAAGGGACCTTAAGCAAGCCTCTTAACATATCATTATACATCATTGGTCCCGGAAGCAAGTAAATAACATAATAGATTAGAAATAAGGGAAAAAGGTACTAAGGTAATGCTTTGTAACATAAATATCAGGAACAAGAGAGTCAAGGCTCATAACATAGATACATAACATGTCCAACAAAATCTCTAACCATAGATCTTAGGAGGGGCCAAGACAAAATAAATGGGCTCACCCTCATAGTCAATACATAAATAAAATAAAGATAGTCTTAGAACATAGCATGAGATCATAAACATCATCTGGTGAATACAGAACTCATGGAGAAATCATACTAGCCACGTGGAGAAGGATGCTCAAGTATGGCTTCGGTTCCTACATGGTGAGATCATGTTGGCATAAAGTATGCATTAGTACATTTGAATGAACTAAGTATATAGGATGCAATACAAAAAGAGATAAGTAACATAATCAAAATGCATAAGCATGCAATAAGTAGTATATAACGCTATGACATGCATGAAGATGCTTGTAGTAAACCATACTTATAAATAACATAATACATATCTAAGGAGTGACCATGTTTAGTGCATATCCAAGGTCCACCACCCCTTTAGAGAGGGGAATGTGGTAGAAACACCTCAATTGGTTAATAAGGTACAAATGCCTCAAGATGGTTGATGAGATACAAACCCCCAACATGGTTGATGAAGTACAAACCCCTCAACATATTTATCAAGGTACAAGACCCTCAACATGGTTGCATAGGCCTTCCGCCTGCCAAGCGAGGCAGTTGATGTACGAACTCCTCAACGAGTTTAGCCGGGCCTACAACCCCCCGAGTGAGGCTTAGCCAATTCCTAAAATATTGGAGATAGTATCATATACATACATTTCTTTCATCATCATAAAGTCATTAAACTCATAAGATATCTATTGGACCTTCAATTCCTCAAAATATATCAATCGGTCATTTTATCAAGCACTTTGTGGATGTGTAGTGCTAGTGTAAAACCATGCAATTCAAGAGTGGATTCATGCAAGAAAATTTAATGTAAAGCCATCAATAGATACATGGTAACACCCTTAAATAATATGAGTTAAAATCCTTCATCCAATCTCATAATAAGTCTTAGTTTTATAGCTCAAAACATGATAAAATAATCATAGTTTAATCAAAAACTCAACATAGTGTGCAGTGAAAATCACTATAAGCAAGACCGATAGTAAATCAACTTTAAATCATGCAATTTCAGGTAAAGAAAGCTTGGACATAATGGGTGAAATGAACCCATGAAAGAAACCCACATACTTTGACTTTGGAGAATCCTTGAAGAAGATTTGGAGATGGAGATTTGAAGTTTGAATAAGAACCTTAAGATTTGGATAAGTTTTGGGACATGAAATTTGAAGATGAAATATTATCTAAGTGTTTGAGAGAGTATTTTGGAATATCTTGAATGATATAAGGGTGAAATAAGGCTAAGTATAGGTATTTACATGCATAAGAACAATTAGGCCCATTCCTCTTATGTTAGGCATAGTCTAGCATAGCAAGGAACAATTGTTAAGGGGAAAAACTTACCTTAACTTTTAAAGTAAGAAGAAGGGAAACATTTTCTAAAATAACTTATAGCCTCTTACTTATAGTTGTGGTGCACAACACAACTATGAACAAGACTCTAATCGATGCGACGTGTTGGATGCCGAGGACCATTAACAACTTAGTGCTCTGATATAATGTTTACCATGATCCAAGCCCAGGGACTAGACATAACAAGGCGCATGGGGAACCTGAAGGGACCTTAAGCAAGCCTCTTAACATATCATTATACATCATTGGTCCCGGAAGCAAGTAAATAACATAATAGATTAGAAATAAGGGAAAAAGGTACTAAGGTAATGCTTTGTAACATAAATATCAGGAACAAGAGAGTCAAGGCTCATAACATAGATACATAACATGTCCAACAAAATCTCTAACCATAGATCTTAGGAGGGGCCAAGACAAAATAAATGGGCTCACCCTCATAGTCAATACATAAATAAAATAAAGATAGTCTTAGAACATAGCATGAGATCATAAACATCATCTGGTGAATACAGAACTCATGGAGAAATCATACTAGCCACGTGGAGAAGGATGCTCAAGTATGGCTTCGGTTCCTACATGGTGAGATCATGTTGGCATAAAGTATGCATTAGTACATTTGAATGAACTAAGTATATAGGATGCAATACAAAAAGAGATAAGTAACATAATCAAAATGCATAAGCATGCAATAAGTAGTATATAACGCTATGACATGCATGAAGATGCTTGTAGTAAACCATACTTATAAATAACATAATACATATCTAAGGAGTGACCATGTTTAGTGCATATCCAAGGTCCACCACCCCTTTAGAGAGGGGAATGTGGTAGAAACACCTCAATTGGTTAATAAGGTACAAATGCCTCAAGATGGTTGATGAGATACAAACCCCCAACATGGTTGATGAAGTACAAACCCCTCAACATATTTATCAAGGTACAAGACCCTCAACATGGTTGCATAGGCCTTCCGCCTGCCAAGCGAGGCAGTTGATGTACGAACTCCTCAACGAGTTTAGCCGGGCCTACAACCCCCCGAGTGAGGCTTAGCCAATTCCTAAAATATTGGAGATAGTATCATATACATACATTTCTTTCATCATCATAAAGTCATTAAACTCATAAGATATCTATTGGACCTTCAATTCCTCAAAATATATCAATCGGTCATTTTATCAAGCACTTTGTGGATGTGTAGTGCTAGTGTAAAACCATGCAATTCAAGAGTGGATTCATGCAAGAAAATTTAATGTAAAGCCATCAATAGATACATGGTAACACCCTTAAATAATATGAGTTAAAATCCTTCATCCAATCTCATAATAAGTCTTAGTTTTATAGCTCAAAACATGATAAAATAATCATAGTTTAATCAAAAACTCAACATAGTGTGCAGTGAAAATCACTATAAGCAAGACCGATAGTAAATCAACTTTAAATCATGCAATTTCAGGTAAAGAAAGCTTGGACATAATGGGTGAAATGAACCCATGAAAGAAACCCACATACTTTGACTTTGGAGAATCCTTGAAGAAGATTTGGAGATGGAGATTTGAAGTTTGAATAAGAACCTTAAGATTTGGATAAGTTTTGGGACATGAAATTTGAAGATGAAATATTATCTAAGTGTTTGAGAGAGTATTTTGGAATATCTTGAATGATATAAGGGTGAAATAAGCCTAAGTATAGGTATTTTCATGCATAAGAACTATGAGGGTGAGCCCGCAAAGTTTCTTGTCCCTTTCTCCAATCTATGATTAGAGTTTTTGTTAGAACAAATAGTGTACTTAAGCTATGATCTTTGAATCTTCTATATTTTATGCTATCAAAGACTTCCCTTAGTCCTAATTTCCTTTTTTATTATCTCCTGTTGTTTTTTACTTTGGTTCCATGACCAAAGATGTGTAATTGCTATGCTAAGAGGCATGTTTGGGTCCCTTCGGGTTCCGATTCACCGTGTTACATCTCGAGGCCCTAGGCTTGGGTCGTGTCAAGCTCCTGACTCACAGTGTGCTTTCTATTGACTAGGTCTTTTATGTACTTTGCAAACCCTGGCATCTTCTCCGATGCATAAATGAAAATGCTTGAATTTGTCTTCCTCTTCCCTCTTTTTTGTTGTTTGATAGAAGGGAGGAGGAAGCCTAGGAATGGGCTTCCATATCTATGGCCCATCAGCAGCTTCACTTACTCCATCCTAGCTAAGATCTTCTCTTTCATCATTAACTTACATGGGAGGATCAATGGTGCTCTTCCCACATAGAGTAGTAACTTCCATACACTACCCTTTATTCTTAGGATTTTGAACTGTATTGCTAGGCAATGTACCTCTCTGATGATGATTAAGTTGATTCCAAACTTGACCAAACTATTGCTCAAGCTATTTGATAGCGATAGAGTGAAACTTAATTTTCTGATTCATGCTATAAATCTTAGATTTGATTTCTTCTAGAGTCTTATCCTTTGTCTCAACTTTCTTCAACATGCAATAAAACGTCTCCTAAATTATTGAACTTGCACCCACGTCATGGTTTTATAGTGGCACATAGTGACCATTTCAGAAGCCATCTCTCTGACCACAATCTGCACCTATTTCTGGACTGTTATTCCTTTCAAAATATCCTTCACGGTTGTCCCCATAAGCTCAATCTTTTTTAAAGTTCTGACCTTGGTTTCCTTGAACTTGGCACTACTTGTCCTGATTGGACCTTTGTGCGTTATTCTTGATACCCTTGTGTGATCAGCAAAAAAGCATGCATCCTCATCATGATAAGGCTCACCATATATGGGTGCACATGAAGGTTGATCAACTACTGTATTGACTCGCTCTTGGTTCTGTTTCATCACCACCTCTATCCTATTATGAATTTGGGCAAGCTCTTCCATGATTCAATCATTGATCTTTTCACGCTCTGAGTCAACATTGATAGTGCACAAACTCTGAGTGGATTCTCTATCTCTCTATGCCTAGGCATGATTAGGATTGACCACTCTTTCCATCCGCTTTGTGATCCTTGCAAATGGCTGATCTAAGAACATGCCCCCCATGATAGTGTCAGAACAAGCCTGAATGTTCTCATCAAGGGCACTGTAGAAGATCTCCACCAAGGCATCATCAACCATCTTGTGGTAAGCGATACTGCTCAAGCATTTTCTGAACCTTTCCTAAGTAGTACTAATTGAATCACCAGGAAGTTAGTCAAAGTTGTTGATCTGTTCCGTCAACTTTAGCTTCTTCGATCTAGGGAAACACCTCTCCAAGAAGACCCTCTATAAATTTGCCCTACTGGTGATTAAATTTTGCAGTTGTCACAACCCAAGCCTAGCGTCTAGATGTGACAAGATGAATAGGAATCTGAAGGGACTCCAAAAAAAGCCTCTTGACATGTCATTTACACATCCTTCATTGTGGAAGCAATTAAGCAAAAACAAGAGAGTACAAATAAGGATAAAGGGACTAAGGTAAGTCTTTAAAAGCATAAATCACAGAAGAGTTAATGTAATTACATCACTTGTCTAACAAACACCTCTAGCATAGAGAGGGCGGGGTCCAAGACACTTTTCAGGCTCACCCGCACAGTATCAAGAGTTCAACATAAAGAAATAACATAAGTAAGAATAGCATTGCTAGTTTTCCTAAATTTGAAGACTCACCAAAGCTTATCTTAAAGATGTCCAACATTAACAACATGGAGTATGATTGTCAGGAGCTCTGATTCCTACATGTTAATATCATGTAGGTATAAAGTATGCATTAGTACACTTGAATGTACTAAGTATGTAGGATGCAATGCAACGAGAGATAGGAAACATAGTCAAGATGCATAATCATAAGCAAGGAATAGTATATTAGACACATGGCATGCGTGAACAATGCTTGAAGTAAAGCATACTTGTCTAGAACATATTACATGTGCAGGAAGAGACAATAATCATAGACAAATCAAACTATTACTTCGAACCCAACACATGCCACTCCTTTCAAAAGTGATTGAGTTATATACCCATTAATTGGTAGATGGGCATGTCCCCTCCCCTCCCCTTAAAGTTTGCAAGGAATATAACCCTCCACATGGTAGATGGGTATGTCATCCCTCATCAAAGTTGTGAAGGTATATACCTCTCAACATGGAATATGGGCATAGCACCCCTATCAAAGTGGTCAAGGTATATACCCTTCAACATGGTTAGAAGGCCAGAGCACCCCCGATCAAAGTGGTTGAGGCATATCACCCCCTCAATAAGCGTGGTCACCTTGCAACACTATAGACACTTTCCATAAATTTATTACATACATGCATTTTTTTCATCATCATAAAGTCACTAGACCCATAGGCCATGCAATAAATTGTCACTAACTCAAGAATCATTAATCGGATATTTTATCAAATAATTGTAGGGTGTGTAATGCTAGTTCAAAATCATGTAATTCAAAAGTGAAATCTTGTTATATTAATGTAAATCAACCCACCAACACTTGGTGAAACCATCATGCAATATACATTGAAATTCCTTATCAAAGCTCATAATAGATCATCGATTCATATCACAAAATATGCTTAAATAGTAAACATTTTATGAAACCCCAATATACTTTATAATCAAATTTCTAATAAGAGATACCCATAGATAATTCGACTTGAAAACATGCAATATACATAAAAAGGAAAGTTGGGCACCATGGGTGAAAGGATCCAATGGTTGAAACCTATAAACCTCAACTTTGGGGATTTTCTTAATGAAGATTTGAATGAGAACTTGAAGCTTGAATGAACTTCTTGAGATCCAGCGATGTGTTTGGGACACCTGAATTTCGATGAAATATTTGGCTAAGTGTTTGAGAGGGTTTGGGGGAATGTCTTGAATGATATGGGTTTGAAAAATGATTAGGTATAGGTGTTTTTATGCATAGGAAGGCTTATGCCCAAGACCCCAAGGCCATTACCCAAACATGGAAAACTAGTAACAAAATGCACTGATCTGCGCCCTGGCCGCATCATGCCTGGGGTATGGATCTTTATTATTTTTTGAAAATTTTGGAAAACAAGTCTTTGCTACGGTTGCTCTAAAATTGGGGTTATACCTATTTCCTACTTAATTTTACTCCTTTATCATGAATATGAAGTTGAATTATTGATATCATGCATGAATTTTGAGATACATGAAAATTACAATTATGGGCATTTTTGATGCACATTTCGAGCACTTTTTGAGGAGTTTCAATATCTACCCCTTAGGGACGTTCTTCCCTAAATATTAAAGGAAATATATATGAGAGAAGTAACCAAGATTGTTCTAGCCCAACACATGAATGAAATAATGCACTTAAACATCATTTCAAATTTTCAACATAAGTGTCACAATCACCATAAACTTGTCAACATAAACATGAATGCTTGCAAATGAGATAAGGGTTGAAACTTTAGACTTGAAATCAGATGGGGGACATTAAATTAGTACCGTAGGCTTGAGGAGAATAGAAGATGTAGGGATACTGCTTCTACATATCTGCCTTGGCTCCCTATGTGGTACTCTCAACTTGTTGGTTACTCCAAAGGACCTTAATGAAAGCTACATCGTCGTTCGTCAACCTCTTCACTTGTATATCCAAAATTGCTACCAGAACCTCCTCATAAGTTAAATTATCTTCAAAAACACCCATAACATCTAAAGGCGTAACAGTAGTTAGGTCACCTACACACTTTCTTAACATAGACACATGAAAGATTGGATGCACCCTATTCACATCATTAGGCAACTCTAACTCATAGACCTTCCCAATCTACTTTAATACTCTATAAGGACCCAGAAATCTTGGTCTCAATTTACCCTTCTTACAAAAAAGAACCACACCCTTCATGGGTGAGACCTTCAAATAAACACAATCACCAACCCCAAATTAAAGATCTCTCCTCCTCACATCAACATAGGATTTTTGTCTACTTTGTGCTATTTTAAATGTCTCCCTTATCAACCTCACCTTCTACATGGACTCCATAACAAAATCAAGGCCTAACAATGCCATCTCCCCTAGCTGAAACCATTTAACTGGGGACCTGTAATGTCTACTATAAAGAGCCTTGAAAGGAGCCATACCAATACTTGAATGATAACTTGTTGTAAGCAAACTAAATGAGTGAAAGGTGTTCATCCCAACTTTCCTTAAATTCCAAAACACAAGCTCTAAGCATATCCTCAAGAGATTTGATAATTCTTTTGGCTTGGCCATCCATTTAAGGGTGAAAGGTCATACTAAGCTTTACTTCGGTACCAAGACCTCTTTGGAAGGACCTCCAAAAGTGATAAGTGAATTGAGCACAACAATGCGAAATGATAGACGAAGGCACCCCATTCAATCTAAAAAACTTATGAATGTCCAACTTAGCATAATCTTTAGCACAACCAGTAGTTTTGACTGGTAAGAAATGAGTCGACTTTGTCATTCTATAAACCACAACCCAAATAGAATAAAAATACTTTCTAGTGTTAGGTAACTCAACCACAAAATCCATATTTATTTCCTCCCATTTCCAAGTAAGAATTTCTATATCTTGGATTAGGACACCCGACTTTTGTTGCTCGGCTTTGACTTGGTTGCAATCAGGACAAATAGAGACAAACTTAGCAATATCTCTCTTCATACCACCCCACCAATAAACTTCCCTCAATTCTCTATACATCTTTGTGGAAACAGAGTGAATAGAATAGGATGAATTATGAGCCTTATCTAAAATCTTCTTCCTCAAGTCATCAACACTAGGAACACACAACCTACCTTTGTACCTAAGGTATCACAACCCAAGCCTCGGGCATATAATGACCGACGAATGGGGAACTCTAAGGAACACCAAATAAGCGTCATAGCATATCATTGCATACCTTTGGTCATGAAAGCAATTAAAATGACAATGAGAAATAAGCATAAACAAGGGGATTGGGACTAAGGATAAACCTTCATATCATAACACCAAGAAACTAGACAGTCAAGACTCATAACATAGATACATAACATATCAAACAACACCTCTACTACATAGATAAGAGCGGGGGCCAAGATAATCAACCAGGCTCATCCTCACAGTCAATACATAACTAAAGGAAAGGTAGTCTTAATACATATCAAGAGTTCATAAATAATGTCCCCAAAATGGTGGACTAACCGATAATCTTGTAAGATAATCAAACTAGCCATGTGGAGGAGGAGGAGGATCGATCGGTGCTCCAGTTCTTACATGGTGACATCATGTATAGATAGACTATGAATTAGTACATTTGAATGTACTAAGTATGTAGGATGCAATGCAACAAGGGACAAGCTACATAGACAAAATGCATAATCATAGGCAATGACTAGCATACTATCAATATGACATATCTGATTAATACTTGAAGTAAAACATGCTTATATAAAAAATAACATATGTGTAAGAAGAGACCATTAAACTATTGGTGGATCATCACACTCTACCACCCTTGGAGACTAAGGTATAAACCCCATCAATAGTTTGGTGGATCGTCACACCCTACTAATTATGGTGCGGGAGTACAAAGCCCCTTGTAGGTTGATAGGTATGAACCCCCATTAAGATTGATAGATGGTCGTACCCTACCACCCATAGTGGCAGAGTACAAACCCCCGATAGGTTATCATGTATAAGCCCCTTGACGAGGTTACGCGATATACAACCGCCGAGTAGGGCATGGTCATATTCCAACACTATGTAGAGAATACAATATACATACATTCACTTCATCATCATATAGTCCTCACATATTTTTCATCATCACATTATCATCATATCATTATCATAAAGTGATTCAATTCATAAGACATGCATCGGACCTTCAATTCCTCAAGAAGCCATAACCAAACATTTTATCAAACACTTAGAGAGTGTGTAGTGCTGGTGTAAAACCATGCAATTCAAGATTGTAATCATGATAGAAAATTGAATGTAAAACCTTCAATAGATACTTGGTAACACCCTCAAGCTATATACGTAAAACCTTTCATCAAATCTTATTATAGACCTTGGTTTCATAGCTCAAAACATAGCTAAACAGTCACAATTTCATGAATTCTAACATAGTGTACAGTAATTTTCATAATAAATAAGACACATGAGTAAATCATCTTTAAATCATGCAGTTAGTTTAAAAGGGTACTTGGGCATCATGTGTGAAAGAAACCCATTAAAAAAACTCACATATCTTAGCTTTGGAGAGGAACTTGATGTAGATTGTAGATAGAGACTTAAAGCATAAGATGAAATCCTTATATTCGGAGAGGGTCTTGAGATTTGAATTATGAGCAAAATACTTGGTTAAGTGTTTGAAAGAGTATTGGGAAATGTTTAGAATGATATGAGGGTAAAAATGGCTAAGTTAGGTATTTTCACGTTTGGGAAAACTTAGGCTCAACACTCAAAAAAGTTGGACCAAAAGAAAATAACTATGCAGAATTTACACAGGTTGCATCATAGACCTATCTCGGAGACCAAGTTTACTTATGTCCGTGATAGCTGTGTATAGCGGCACTATCGTAGACTTATTTTGGAAATTGAAATTTTAGAAATTTGAAATTGTGATTCGATTGCTCTTATTTAAGGGTGGACCTATTCCCCACTGAAAATTATATCCTGATCAAGAATATGAAGTCGAATATTTGATATCGCACATGGATTTTGAGATATATGGAAATTACAATTTCGGACACTTTTGAGGCATATTTTCAAGTACTTGTTGGGGTCATTACATAACGGAACCATCTTTTGCTTAGGAGAAAACCTCTACCATACTATCTCTCACCAAGGCCTTTAACTCTAAAAAGGCGGGGTTAAGATCTTGTTTTGCCTTCATCTCCTCAGTCAATAAAGATTTAGAACCATCAACAACTACTACACCACCATTATCAACCTCTTCCAACCTAACACCCAATCTAGTCAATAAATGGACCTCTCTAGCCACCTCTTCGCCGCTATCATCAATATGAGCTAGGCTACCCATAGACACCATAGTTAGAGCATTCACCACAACATTAGCCTTACCATAGTGATAAGATACATAAAGATAGCTGGTGCATTAGTCAACCCTATTCATAAGATATCATCAATAAAACTACCACAAACTAATCAAGGTAGGGTTTAAAGACCCTATTAATAAGATGCATGAAGATAGCCGGTACCTTAGTCAATTCGAAAGATATAATGACAAACTCAAAGTGTCCATATCTAGTTCGGAAGGCCGCCTTGGGAATGTCACACTCCCTCACTTTTACTTGGTAATACCCGAACTGAAGATCAATCTTAGAGAAGTGAAAGCCAATCAAAGAGCTCATCAATCCTTGGTAGAGGGTACTGATTCTTTATGTTGACCCTATTAAATTGTTGGTAGTCAATGCACATTCTAAGAGTATGATCCTTCTTTTTCACAAATAACACTGGTGCACCACAAGGAGATTCGCTAGGCCTAATGAAACCCTTCTTAAACAAATCCCTCAATTGCTCTTTCAACTCCTTTTACTCCATTGAGGCCATACCATAAGGGGGAATAAAAATGGGTTGAGTATTGGGAAGGAGGTCTATGCTAAAATTGATTTTCCTTTTGGGAGGAACATAGGGAAGCTCACCAGGAAAGACATCAATAAACTGAATCATTAATGGGACCAACTCTATAGGAAGGACTTTGGAATCTACATCCCTAACACTTCATAGATGATAGAGACACCCCTTGGAAATCAACTTTTGGGCTATAATGCTAGAAATAACTCTACCCTTAACCACCACATCATGACTCTCCCATTCAAGGATGGGTTCATTAGGAAATTAGAATTTGACCCTATGAGTTCTACAATCAATAGAGACATAATATGCATGCAACCAACCTATCCCATGAACGATATCAAAATCCACCATACCCAACTTAACAAAATCACAAGGTAATATTTTATGAAAAATGCAAACGAGACAATTTTGATAGACACTTCTAGAAACAACAGATGCACCAACGAGAGTAGACATCTCATATGGCTCATACAATAATTTGGATTCAATATGAAAAGTTTTGCAACAAAGGGAGTAACAAAAGAAAGAGTGTCACCCGGGTCTATCAATACACACATATGAAAATCAAAGACTTTTAACATACTGGTAATGAAATCGGGCACCTCATCTACCCCTTATCTCCCTTGAACATATCAGTAATGAAAAGCTTAGGGCACCACCTTGTTGGCCACCTCTTCCCAGAGGAACAACATTTGCACCTTATGGATGAACATCCTTATTCTTATTCCAATTTTGAGGGAAATCTACCACCTTATGTCCCATTTCACCACAAACAAAACAAGCATTGATGTCCATCAAACATAAGCCACTATGACCCTTACCACATTTTGGACATATAGCATTAAGCACCACACTACCATCACCTTAGAACCTTGGGTTGTCATTGGCAAAACTTCTATTAGAAGCCTGAGAAGATCCTTGACCTTGATGAAATCGGCCACCCTTAGCACTTTGGAACCTACCCTAGAAATGGGACCTTTTGGCCTCACTACTCCTCCTTTTCTTGAGCTTCTCCCCCTCTATTTGTTTGGCATACGTTATTAGGTGGGATAAGTCCATATTACTAATCAACATAGCAGCATATACTCTTCATTAACCAAATCAGATAGCCCCATCATAAATTTGTTCATTCATGACCTTGGGTTGGCAACCAATTATGGAGAAAGTTGGGAGAGTTGGTTGAACTTAAGGGAACACTATCTTATGCTCATATATCCTTGCATTAATTTCATTAACTACATGATTTTGGCCTCCCTAATCTCAATAGGGAAGAACTGGTTGGGAAATGCCGCATTAAGCTCTTTCCAAAGGATGACATTGTTGTTCCCCTTCTCCGCTTTCTATTTGACATACTATATTTGAGCCACTCCCTTGAGTTATTACATTGCCACCTCCACCTTCACCTCCTATCTACCCCCCATGATAGCAATATTTTGTATACCTCATCAATAAATTCTTGAGGGTACTCATCCACTTTAGCCCTATAGAACTCCGGTGGGATTATCCTAGAAAAGTTATTCACCCTTGAAACTTATATGGAAACATGAGGGGAATAGGCCCCTTGGTTGACTTGATTAGTCATGGCATAGGCTAGTATGGTGATAATATCCCAGAATTCCTCATGAGCCACTCGCCCATCTTGAGCAGCTTGAGGAGTAAGAGCAGCCAGTTGTTCCTCGAGTATGTAGGCTCATCTACCTCCTATATTAGGCATTATCTAAAATGTTAAAGAACATTCGTCAGAGGGGAAACCTTAACTAACTTCTATAGTAAGACATAGATCATGAAGAAGGAAAATATTTTCTAAAATATCTCATAGCTTTTTTCTCATAGTCGTGGTGCATTTCACAAACATGAATAAAACTCTAATCAATGCAATTTGTTGGATATCGAGCAAGATTAATAACCTAGTGCTTTGATACCATTATTGTCACCACCCAAGACTAGGACATAGATGTTACACAGCAAATGAGGAACCCGAATGGACTCCAAACAAGCCTCTTAGCATATCATTACACATCCTTAGTCATGGAAGCAAGTAAACAACATTAAGAGAAAATAAAGTAGGGATAAAGAGGCTAAGAAAGTCTTTCATAGAATAAAAACATACAAGAGTTGAGAGAGTCAAAGCTCAAAGAATCATTACATAACTTGTCCAAAAACACCTCCTAGCTTATATTCAAGCCGAGGCCAAGACAACATTTTGGGCTCACCCTTTAGTATCAAGGTGCACCACAAAGAGATAACAAGAGTGAAAGAGCAAAGCAAATGTCCCTGAACTTGAGGACTCACCAATAACTTATCTTCAAGAGGACCAACTAGCCACATGGAGGAGGAAGATGATCAAGTGGGGCTCTGGTTACTACATGATAACATTATATAGGCATAGATTAACCATTAGTACATTTGAATGTATTAAGTATGTTGGATGCAATGCAATAAGAGATAAGTAACATAATCAAAATGCTTGATTAGGCAATGAATGAGCATATTAGCAATATGACATACATGAATGATGCTTGAAGTAAAATTTCATATATAGAACATATTACATATGTAGGAAGAGACCACCTTTATAGACTAAGAAAACTAATTCTTGGAATCTAACGTATGACCACCCCTTGGGAAGTTATTGAGAAATTTGCCACTCAATTTTTTAGATGGGCATACCATTCCCCATCATAATGGTTAAGGTTTATTCCTTTCAGCATGATAGATGAGCATGACCACCCCCCGTCATAGTGATTAAGGAAGATAAACCCCCCCAATTGGTAGCTGAGCATGACCACCCCCAACAAACTGATTGAAAAATATACCCCCCCAATTAGTAGGTGGGCACACAACCCCCTATCATAGTGGTTTAGGCATAACACCTCCTCAAGTAAGTGTAGTCAACTTACAACATTATAGATACTTTTCATGAGATCAACACATGCATATATTCCTTTCATCATTATAAAGTTGCTTAACTCGTATGCCATGCATTAGACCTTCAATGTCTCAAGATTCCATAACCGGACATTTTATCAAATACATGCTAGTACAAAGTTATGCAAATTCAAGAGTGAAATCATGTGAGAAAAATCAGTGTAAAATCAGCTACTAACACTTTGTAATACCCTCACAAAAGATACATAAAAACCCTTCATCAAATCATATAATGGATCATATATTCATAGCTCAAGATATGCTTAAATAGTTACATTTTATGAAACCCCAACATAGTTTATGATCAACTTTCAAAGTAAGAGATACACATAGATAATGTAACTTGAAAACATCCAATTTAGGTAAAAGGAAAGTTAAGTACCATGGGTGAAAGGACCCCCAATGGTTGAAACCCACATACCTCAACTTTGGAGATTTTCATGATGAAGATTTGATTGAGAATTTGAAGCTTGAATGAAATCCTCTAGATCTGAAATGAGATCAGGACATTTGAATTTGGTTGAAATATATTGTTTAAGTGCTAAAGTGGGTTTTGGGGAATTTCTTGAATGATATAGGGTTGAAATATGATAATGTATAGGTATTTTAACATATGGAAAGATTTAGATGCAAGAACCCAAAGGCTTAGGTCAAATTAAGAAAACTGGCAAAAAAATACACTACTCTATGGTGGCTCTGCATCGCGGGGCCAATGCACACCTCTATTGTTTTCTGCAAACTTAGAAAAATCAAAATTGTGCTATGGTTGCTCTAAAATTGGGGTTATACCCACTTTACACTCAATTTTTCCCCTTCTAACGAATATGAAGTCAAATTTTCTATATCATGCACAAATTTTGAGATATATGAAAATTATGATTATGGGCATTTTTTTGAGACATATTTTTAGGAACTTTTTAGGGTCATTTTAGATTCTTCCCTCTTGAACTAATTGAGCCCAAAATGATGGAACTCATAAAAATCTAAAACAAGGGTCGATAAGTGTGAGAGACTATGCCCTAATGTTCAGTAAACTCCAAATATGCTCCACAATTAGTGGCCAAGCCAAGGTGTAGGATGAACAAGTTTGTGATAAGTAATTTGATTTGGTAAATGAGAAGTGTCGTGCCACCATATTTATCAGTTATATGGACTTGTCCTACCTTATGACATATGCTAAAAAATTAGAAGTGGGAAAAGTTGAGAAAGAGGAGAATGGGTGAGATCAAGAGGACCAGTTTGAAGGTAGATTCCAAAGTCTCAAGGGTGGCCAGTCTCATCAAGGCCAAGAGTCTTCTAATGCTCCTAATAGGAGGTTTGGTAATGACAACCTAATGGTCTAAGGTGGTGGGGATGTGGTGACTAGTCCTATGTGCCCAAAATGTGGTAGAGGTTACAATGGCCCATGTTTGAAAGATACTAATGCTTGTTATGGGTGTGGTGAAGTGGGTCATAAGGTGATGGATCGTCCTCTTAATCAATACAAGGGTAGATATGGTCGTGCATAAGGCCAAGGTTCAAATATGGGTCCTAGGGAAAGAGGAAGCCAACAAGGAGGTGCTCCAAGGCAAAATTGATTCTACGCTCTTCAAGGGATACAAGGGGTAGATGAGCTACCCGATATCATCACTAGTATGTTAAAAGTCTTTGATTTTGATGTATATGCTTTGATAGACCAGGTTGCACTCTTTCCTTTAGTACTCCTATTCTTACCAAAAAGCTTCATGTTAAACCTGAATTGTTTTGTGAGTTATTCAAGTGTCTACTCCTGTTGGTGCATCCATTGTTACTAGAAGGTTCTAAAGAAATTGTCCCATGTTCATTTTTCATAAAACATTATCATGTGATTTTGTTAAGGGATTTATTGGAGAAGGGTTTTATAAGGCCTAGCAAATTACCTTAGGGTACACCGGTGTTATTTGTGAAGAAGAAAGATGGTTTACTTGGAATGTGCATTGACTACCAGCAACTTAATAGGGTCACCATAAAAAATAAGTATCCTCTACCAAGGATTGATGATCTCTTTGACAAACTTCAAAGGTTTATTCACTTCACTAAAATTGATCTATGGTCTAGGTATCACCAAGTGAAAGTGAGGTAGTGTGATATTCCGAAGAAAGCCTTTCAAAATAGGTATGGGCACTATGTTTTTATGGTTATGTCCTTCAGTTTGACTAATTCACTGGATATTATCATGGATCTTATGAATAGTGTCTTTAAATGTTACTTTAATCTGTTGTTGTAGCTTTTATTGATGATATTTTGATATATTCCCATAGTGTGGAGGAGCGTGTGGCTTACTTGTGGGTAGTGTTACAAATCTTGAGGGAGGATAAGTTGTATCCCAAAGATGAAAAGTGTAAGTCTTGGTTGGAAGAGGTTTGCTTTCAAGGCTATGTGGTGTTAGATGATGGTATCAACATGGATCCGAAGAAGATGGAGGTGATTTGAAATTGGCCTAGACCTTTGACTCCATCGGATATTAGAATCTTCTTAGGCTTAGTAGGTTTTTATCAGAAATTTCTGAATGGGTCTCTTTTCTATTGCTTCTGTTATTACAAAGTTGACCCCAAAGAAGGCAAAGTTTATATGGGATGATGAGTGTGAAAAGAGATTCCAAACCTTGCAAAAATATGCTCGTCTCTTCTCCTATCTTGTCTCTACTTGAAAGGTTTGAAAGGTTTGTCGTGTATTGCAATGCTTCTAGAATTGGCTTGGGTTCTGTTATGATGCAAAATGGTAAGGTAATAGCTTATTACTCTAGAAAACTTATAGTGCATGAAAAGAATTATCCTACCCATGATCTTAATTGGCCGCTATGGTATTTGCTTTGAAAATTTGGCATCATTATTTGTATGGGGTGCATGTTGATGGGTTCACTAATTGTAAGAGTCTCCAATATGTGTTCACTCAAAAGGATCTTAATTTGAGATAAAGAAGTTGGTTGGAGCTCCTTTAAGATTATGATATGAGTATGCATTATCACCGCGATAAGGCTAATATTGTGGCCGATGCTTTGAGTAGGGTATCTATGTGTAGCCTAGCGCATATTGGTGATGGTGGTAAGGAAGTGGCTAGAGAGGTCCATCTTTTGGGTAATTTGGGGGTTGAGTTGGAAGAGGTTGACAATAGTGGTGTATTGGTGATTGATGGTTCTAAATCATCATTGGTTCAGGAGGTAAAGGCAAAGCAAGATCTTGACCCTGCCTTGTTAGAGTTGAAGGACTTGGTGAGATATGGTAAGGTGGAAGTGTTCTCCCAAGGGGGAGATGCTGCACTTAGCTACCAAGGTAGGTTGTGTGCGCCTAGTGTTGATGGCTTGAGAGAGAAGATTCTTGATAAGGCTCATAATTCTTCCTATTCTATTTACCCTACTTCTACAAAGATGTATAGAGATTTGAGAGAGGTGTATTGGTAGGGATGTATGAAGAAACACATTGCTAGGTTTGTATTTGATTACCATAATTGCCAACAGGTTAAAGCATAGCATCAAAGGCTGGGTGGCCTATCCCAAGATATAGAGATCCCTACTTGGAAGTGGGAGGAAATCAACATTGATTTTGTAGTTGGGTTGCCTAAGACTAGAAATGAATTGATTCTATTTAGGGTATGGTTGATAGAATGACAAAATTAGCTCATTTCCTACTGGTTAAGATAACTTCTGGTTTTGAAGATTATGCTAGGTTGTATTTCCATGAGTTGGTTAGATAGAATGGGGTGCCTTTGTCAATCATTTCGGCTCGTGGTTGTCAGTTAACTTCACACTTTTGGAGGTTCTTCCAAAGAGGTCTTGGTACCAAGTTTAAGCTTAGTACAACCTTCCATCCTCAAATGGATAGCCAAGCCAAAAGAACTATCAAAACTCTTTAGGATATGCTTAGAGCTTGTGTTTTGGAGTTTAAGGGTAGTTGGGATAATCATCTTCCACTTATTCAGTTGGCTTATAACAATAGCTATCATACAAGCATTAGTATGGCTCCTTTTAAGGCCCTTTATAGTAGACATTGTAGATTACTGATTGGGTGTTTTGAACTAGGAGAGTTGGTTTTGTTTGGTCTGGAGTTGGTTAAGGAGGCCTTAGAGAAGGTGAGGATGATAAGAGAGAGGTTGAAAACAACCCAAAGTAGACAAAAGTCCTATGCTAATTGAGGAGAAGGGATCTTAAATTTAAGGTTGATGATTGGGTCTATTTGAAGGTTTCACACATGAAGGGTGTGGTTTTTTTTGTTAAAATGGGTAAATTGAGTCCAATAATTATGGGTCCCTATAAGGTGTTGAGAACGATTAGTAAGGCAACCTATGAGTTAGAATTAACTAGTGGAATAGAAATGGATCATCTGGTCTTCCATCTATCTATGTCGAGGAAGTGTGTGGGTGACCCAAATGCTATTGTACCATTGGATGTTGTGGGTGTTGTTGAAGACAACTTGACTTATGAAGAGGCTCAAGAGGAAATGTTTGATATACAAGTGAAGAGGTTGATGAACAAGGATGTAGCTTTCATTAAGGTCCTTCAGATGCATCAATAAGTTGAGAGTGCTACATGGGAGGCCGAGGTGGGCATGTAAAAGCGATATCCCTATAGCTTCCATTCTTTCCAAGCCTCCCCTATGTGATTTCAACTCTTTACTTTTAGTCTTCGTGACATTTGCATACATTCATTTTTATATTGACAAGTTCATGGTGGTTTTGACACTTATGTTGAGGTTTTTGAAATGATGTTTAATTGCATTGTTGCGTTCTTGTTTGGGCTGAAATTATCTTGATTATTTCTTATATAAGTTTCTTTGACATTCAAGGACGAATGTTCCCAGGGGAAGATACTGAAACGAACCTAAAAAGTTCTGGAGAGAGCAAAATTTAGTGAGAAATGGGTATACCCTAATTTTAGAGCAACCATAGAAAAATTTGATTTTTCCAAGTTTGCGAAAAATAGTAGGGGTGTGTGTTGGCTCTGTGATGCGGAGCCCTCGCGGAGTAGTGTATTTTTTTGCCTATTTTCTAATTTTGGCCTATGTTTTGGGAGTCATGGGACTAAGTCTTCCCGTACATAAAAGCACCTATACTTATTTGTACTTCAACCACATATCATTCAAGACTTTCCAAAATGCTCTCTAACACTTACACAAATATTTCACCCAAATTCAAGTGTCCTAATCTCATTCTAGATCTCAAGGATTTCACAAAGCTTCATCAATGAAATCTCCAAAGTTGAGGTATGTAGATTTCAACCATTGGATCCTTTTACCCATGGTGCCTTTCTTTTACATAAATTACATGTTTTCAAGTTTGATTATCTATGGGTATCTCTTACTATGAAACTTGATCATAAACTTTGTTGGGTTTTTAGAAAATGTGACTGTTTAAGCATCTTTTGAGCTATTAATCTATGATTCATTATGTGATTTGATGAAGGATTTTGATGGTTCTTGCATTAAGGTATTACCAAGTTTTGGTAGTTGGTTTTACATTGATTGTTCTCATATGATTTAACTCTTGAATTTCATGATTTTGTACTAGCATTATACACTTGTCAAGTGTTTGATAAAATGTCTGGTTAGGGAATCTTGAGATATAGAAGGTCTAATGCATGACATATGAGTTAAGTGACTTTATAATGATGAGAGGAATATATGTATGTGTTGATCTCATGAAAAATGGCTATAATGTTGTAAGTTGACCAGACCTAGTTGAGGAGGTATTATGCATCAACCACTATGATAGGGGATAGATAGGCATATCACCCCCATCAAAGTGGTCAAGGTATATACCCCTCAACATGATAGATGGTCATCGTAACCCCCATCAATGTGGTTGAGGCATATCACCCCCTAAACAAGGTGTGGTCAACTTGTAACACCATAGATACTTTCCATAAATTCATTATATAAATTCTTCATAAAGTTACTTGACTCATAGTACATGGATCGTCAATAACTCAAGAACCATTAACCAAACATTTTATAAAACACTTGGTAGGTGTGTAATGCTAGTTAAAAATCATGCAATTCAATAGTAAAATCTTGTGTGAAAATTTAATATAAATCAACCCACAAACACTTGGTAACACCCCATAGAGGTTTCTACTTGGAAGTGGGAAGAGATTAATATGGACTTTGTAGTTGGATTTCCTAAGACTTGGAAGGGTTTTGATTCCATTTGGGTTATGGTTTATCAAATGACAAAATCGGCTCACTTGCTACTGGTTAAGACCATATACAAGTCTGAAGAGTATGCTAGGTCATACATCCGTGACTTAGTGAGATTGCATGGTCTTCGTTTATCCATTATATTGGATTGGGGAGCTCAATTTACTTCACATTTTTGGAGATCTTTCCAAAAGGGTCTTGGTGCAGAGGTTAAGGTTAGTACAACCTTCCACCCTCAAATGGATGGCCAAGTCAAAAGGACTATCCAAACTCTAGAAGACATGCTTAGGGCTTGTGTGTTGAAGCTCAAGGGAAGTTGGGATGATTATCTTTCATTGATTGACTTTGCCTACCATAATAACTATCATTCTAACATTGGTTTGGCTCCACTTGAGGCTCTTTAGGGTAGATATTGTAGATCACCAGTTGTATAGTTTGGAATTAGTGAGGTGGATAAGTTGGGACCAGATCTAGTTATGGAGGATCTTGGGAAGGTTAGGACGAGTAGAGAAATGTTTAAAGTGACTCAAAGTAGGCAAAAGCCCTATGTCGATGTTAGGAGAAGGGATCTTGAATTCAAAGTGGGTGACTGGGTTTATTTGACGATGTCACCCATGATGGATATGGTTCACTTTGGTAAGAAGGGCAAATTGAGCCCAAGATATGTGGGCCTTTAGAGGGTAATGAATCGAATTGGCAAGGTAGCTTATGTGTTGAAATTTCCTAGAGAAATGGAATTGATTCATCTAGTATTTCATGTGTTTATGTTGAGGAAGTGCGTGGGCGATCCTAATGCTATTGTGCCGTTTGATGTTGTGGGTGGTGTGGAAGACAACTTGAATTATGAAGAAGTTTAAGTTTAGATTTTGGATAGGCAAGTGAAGAGATTGAGGAACAAGGATGTTGCTTTTATTAATGTCTTTCGGAGGAATCAACAAGTTGAAAGTGCTATTTGGGAGGCCAAAGTGGACATACAAAGGCAAAATCCTTATATTTTCGATTCCACTCAAGCCTAATGTATCTCTCTAAGTCCACTACGTTATTTCAAGTCTAAGTTCAGCCCATGACATATGCATACATTCATTTTTAAATTGAAAAGTTCATGATGATTTTATACTTATGATGAGATTTTTTGAAATGATGTTTAAGTGCATTGTGCGTCATTTTGTGGGCTGAAATTGTCATGTTTGTGCCTCTCATATATGTTTATTTGACATTTGGGGATGAATATTACCATGGGGTAGATATTGAAACGACCCCAAAAAGTGCCCGAAAATATGCCTCGAAAGTGCCCAAAATTGTAATTTCCATATATCTCAAAATTCGTGCATGATATCGAAAATCTGACTTTATGTTCTTGTTCAAGGCGTCAAATCAAGTGGAAAGATGGTTGAACATCAATTTATGAGCAACTATATCAAAATTTGGAAATCATAAATTGCGATTTCTAGAGAGGTTTTCTCGCCCCTGGAGCAATGCGCCAAGGGCGCGCCTCTGTGTATATTTTTGTCCAGTTTTAGACCTCAGTCCAAGACATTTAAGTCTTGGGCCTAAGTTTTTGCAAGCATGAAAAACCTATACTTATCCATTTTTCACCCTCATATAATTCAAAACATTCCCTAATACTCATTCAAACACTTAGCCAAGTATTTTACTCTTAAACTTAGGTCTCAAAATTCATCCGAATTTAAAAGATCCCATTCAATCTTCAAACCTCCATCTCCAATCCTCATCAAGTTCATCTCTAAAACTAAGGTATGTGGTTTTCTTTCATATGTTCCTTTCACTCATTCTTCAAAGTTTCCTTTTAACCTAAATTGCATGATTCAAATTTGATTTACAAATGGGTCTTGTTTATTATGAAAAATAACTGCACACTTGGCATGCCCCAAAGTCACGTAGGGTGGATGGGCACACGTTGCCGATAAGGCTCGGGAGAACTAACTTGTAATGAAATGCATTTTGTACATATTATAAGAGGTTTCCACATTAGACATGTCTTTTAACAGATAAACAGTGATAACAAGCCAAAAGGAAATGCATATGACTAGGCTGTTGGGGCCACGCTATCTAAAGTGCGAGATATGACTTCACTGTGCTTTACATAGTCTACAAAACCTCTAAATAAAGAAAAACATCTAACAAGGGTCAGGACAGGCCC